>CM030360.1:143600696-143895015 GCA_017893485.1 Hemerocallis citrina
CAAGAGACGTTCGATGTACTCAGGGAGCACGATATGAGGCTCAATCCGAACAAGTGTGCGTTCGGAGTCTCGTCGGGGAAATTCCTAGGCTTTATGGTCAGCCAGAGAGGAATCGAAGCGAACCCCGAGAAGACCAAGGCCATATTGGACATGGCTCCCCCAAAGAATGTAAAAGAGGTTCAGAAGCTAACAGGCCGCCTTGCTTCCATAGGGCGCTTCCTTTCTAAGTCAGGGAAAAAGTGTCTTCCCTTCTTCAAAGCTCTCAGGGGGGCAAAAGGCTTCGAGTGGGGTCAGCAGCAACAAGACTCATTCGACCTAGTCAATCCTCCCCTCCTCAGCAAACCTGTTCCCGGGGAAGCCCTCTACCTCTACTTAGCCTCCTCCGAGCAGACCCTCAGCGCTGTCCTCGTAAGGGAAAAAGATAAGACTCAAAATCCCATCTATTACGTGAGCAAGGTACTTCGGGATGCCGAGTTCCACAACCCAAGGATAGAGAAGATGGCATACGCCTTAGTCATGGCCGCAAGAAAGCTTCGCCCATATTTCCAGTCCCACTCGGTGGTCGTTCTTACCGACCAACCGTTGAAGCAAGTCCTTCACAAGCCGGAGACTTCCGGTCGTCTCATGAAATGGTCTATCGAGCTGAGCCAGCATGATATAACCTACCAGCCTCGGACCGCAATCAAGGCTCAGGCCTTAGCTGAATTCATTGTTGAAAGCACCATTCCCGAGGTCAGTCAAGCATCAAACGGACCTCCTATTTGGACGGTATATGTTGATGGATCCGCTTGTACCGAAGGGAGCGGAGCCAGGGTTATTCTAGCAGGCCCCGATGACTTCGTCCTCCAATACTCCCTCCGCATCAACTTCAAGGCCTCCAACAATGAAGCGGAATATGAAGCCCTTATAGCCGGTCTCAGAATGGCTCGCAAGGCAGCGGCACAACGCCTCCGCATATTGAGTGACTCTCAGCTAGTTGTGAATCAAGTCTTGGGCGAGTATGAAGCGCGAGATGACCGAATGGCTAAGTATCTAGCCAAGGTCCAAAATCTCATGGCTCTCTTCGAAGAGGCGCTTATTCGGCAAATCCTGAGGGAGGAAAATGCCCAAGCAGACGCTCTCTCCAAGTTAGCCTCTTCCTCCCTCCAAGGTCTCGAGCAGACCGTCTTAATTGAAGTGCTCCTGAAGCTGAGCATGGAAGAAGAAACTCCCGACTCCATGGGGTCGCTGCCGGTTCAACTTCAAGATAATTGGATGAAACCCCTGGTAGAATTCCTAAGGGATGGGCTCCTCCCCGAAGACCCTAAGGAAGCTCGCCGAGTCAGAACCAGAGCAGAGCGGTACACCATTGTAAAGGGGGTCTTGTACAAATGCTCCTTCACACAAATTGACGGCAAACCTTATCTGAGGTGCCTATCCCCCGAACAAGCCACATACGCCTTGCAAGAGCTTCACGAAGGCATAGGCGGAGCACATTCAGGGTCTAGGTCCCTCGCCCGGAAGGTGTTGAATTATGGATATTTCTGGCCTACCCTCTTACAAGATGCCGAGCGACATGTTCGGCAATGCAGCTCTTGTCAAAAGCACTCCAACATCTGTCGCCTCCCACAAGCTCGGCTCACCACCCTATCAAGTCTTATCCCTTTCGCAATGTGGGGGATGGATTTACGAGGACCGTTCCCGCCAGCTCCTGGCCAACTCAAATTTTTAGTCGTGGCGATCGACTACTTCTCGAAGTGGATAGAGGCCGAGCCCTTGGTCACAATCACTGAGAACAAAGTACTCCAATTCTTTTGGAAGAACGTCATCTGCAGGTTCGGCGTCCCTCGAGTCCTCATAACCGACAATGGAACACAGTTTACAGGGGCCTCCTTCCGAGCTCTGTGTGAAGACCTTGCCATCCAACAATGCTTTTCCTCTATCTCCCATCCTCAATCAAATGGCCAAGTGGAAAACGCCAATCGACAGATCCTCTCCGGTATCAAGAAGAGGCTGGATAAGTCCGCTAAAGGTTTATGGGTTGATCAGCTCCCGAACGTACTGTGGAATTACCGCACTACCAGATGGACCCCCACAGGAGAGTTGCCGTTCAACCTCACCTACGGGGCCAAGGCTGTAATCCCCCTGGAAGTCGGTGTACCCTCTCCTCGACTTATTGCTTATGAAGAAGAGCAGAATGCCAGAGAGCTCTGAGAAAATCTGGACTTGATTGATGAGCTCCGTGAAAGAGCTGCCATTCGTCAACAAAGCTATCGGAGAAGGATCAAGCTGGCCTATAATAAGAGAGTCCGTCCTACCGATCTCAAAAAAGGGGACTTAGTCCTCAGAAAGTTAGCTATCTCCTTCCCCAGTCAGAAGAGTAAGCTAGCTCCAAATTGGGAAGGACCCTACAAGATCACCAAAGTAGTTTGGCCTGGAGCCTACCGTCTAGAAGATCTTGAAGGCAGAGAGATCCCAAGGACTTGGAATGCCGACCATCTCTTGAAGTACCAAAAGAGCGCATCAACGCCTCTCTAAGTACCTTCGGATGTTGAACCGTCCCAGTCCTTTCAATTGTATTTTGATTTTGTTTTCTGCAATGTAATAACGGCTCGCAACTTAGAAGCAGCCAGCTAGTTGTTTTCAATAAAGGATATTTTTTCATATTCTACTTGTGAATTGCTTGTATCTCTCTGTTTTTACGTTCCTCGTACTCTAACGACGAGTTCAGAGTCCAACACTTGGCTCGAATCTGCTTCGTAGGCTCGCTCTAAAGTGAGCTAGAAGTGGTTCGCCATTCGGAATTGCTCCCACAACCATTGAAACAAACTCTAACGACGAGTTCGGAGTTCAACACTTGGCTCAACTCCGCTTCGTAGGTTCGCTCTAAAGTAAGCTAGAAGTGGTTCGCCATTCGGAATTGCTCCCACAACTGTTGAAACAAACTCTAACGACGGGTTCGGAGTCCAACACTTGGCTCGACTCCGCTTCGTAGGTTCACTCTAAAGCGAGCTAGAAGTGGTTCGCCATTCAGAATTGCTCCCATAACCGTTGAAACAAACTCTAACGACAAGTTCGGAGTCCAACACTTGGCTCGACTCTGCTTCGTAGGTTCGCTCTAAAGCGAGCTAGAAGTGGTTCGCCATTCGGAATTGCTCCCACAACCGTTGAAACAAACTCTAACGACGAGTTCGGAGTCCAACACTTGGCTCGACTCCACTTTGTAGGTTCGCTCTAAAGCGAGCTAGAAGTGGTTCGCCATTCGGAATTGCTCCCACAACCGTTGAAACAAACTCTAACGACGAGTTTGGAGTCCAACACTTGGCGCGATTCCGCTTCGTAAGTTCGCTCTAAAGTGAGTTAGAAGTGGTTCGTCATTCGGAATTGCTCCCACAACCGTTGAAACAAACTCTAACAACGAGTCCGGAGCTCACCACTCTCTCCTCGAGTTGCTCCTCGAACTCGTCTCCCAAATGGCTCTCTCCTAGAGCCGAGCTCTTTACTCTGCTCGTCTCCAAAGCGGGCCTCTTCTAAGCGAGTTCTGAGCTCAAAACTTTCCCATTGAGTTGCTCCTTGCACTCACTTCAAAGAATGGCTATTCCCATGGCTCTTACGAGGATCTTCCTAGCACTTCTTCTTCACCCCTAGGAGTGGAGCTCCTCTTCAAAAATCTCCAAATAGAGAGCACAACACCAGGCTTCGGAGCACTTCACCTCTCCCATATGCCGACCCCCTTCCTCGTCGAGCTCGGACCCCTCCTCCGTTGTTGAGCTCACCTCAATGAACTCGCTTCGATGGGCTCCGCTATGGTCGAGCTACCGAGCCGAAGGGACGAGGTACCGACCTCCACATATGGAGAAAAATGCTGCCGAGCCAGTTTCACCGTCAGATTGTCTCAAAAAACGTGCTAGAACATGATGAACGGCTCAGTTCGTGCCACGTCTCCACAAAACAACAAGATAACGTTTTCTCAAAATTTGAGCCTCTTGTCTCGTGATTCGCGCCACGATCGTGGTCAACCGTCCAGATGGAGCCACGTACCTCAGATCTGAAATCCGTACTACCGATTTACCGAACTGCAAAGTGGAGAAAAATGCACCTCAAAATCTGTGCTCGGAATTTTCGAACAGGAAGCGACACACGAACACCAAAAAAAAGAACTTTTATTAAGGAGTACAATGGACAAAAACGTTCAAGTTACAAGCCCAAGCTATTACAACAAGGTGCTACAAAAATTCCAAAGTATAATACAACTCATTCAACGCTTCTTCGGGACAGGGAAGTTTCGGTTTAGAGAAATGCGAGGGCAGCGCCGCTTCACCTCCGAGCTCGTCTCTACATCAACGAACTGAGACGCTTCCTCGGTGCTGCCTCTGACAGTGGCTCCAACCGAGGCTCCGCTAGACGAGATGGCCACGCCACTCTGAGCGTCGGCTGGGCTCCGACGAATGATAGGTGGACGAGTCGCGAGTTCGTAGGAGATCCCCCTCTCACTCTCCTCGCGGGTGCACGAAGTGCTTCGGACGTTAATCCTCACGGGCTGAGGTTTAAGGCGAGCGACTTCCTCTTCAAGTTCGACGATCCTATCCTTCAAAGTATCGTCTTTCACTGACATCTTGAACCGAGGAAGTTTTGCCAAGCTTGCTGTAACACCTCGAATTTGTGAAATACCGAAAATGTCTATTTTTATATATTTTGAGTGGTGAAAATTATTTTTGATGTATTTTATTTAAATATTGATATTGGTATGGATATTTGTGGTAGATTGGTATTAATGATATATTGGAGTTATGGGTCGAGTTTTATGTGAGGAAAAATTATTTCCCTTATTTTCTACTTTTGGAAAATTTTATGAGACAATTTTATGCATTTGATGTTGTTAGTATTTTTTTTTAAAGTGAGAGAGTTGGGGTTATTTGAAATACTTTGGAGGTCTGAGGGCTTATTTGTAATTAACCCTTTATAAATATTTATTTTATAATTTTTTTTAATAAAAACCCCTAACTCTCTTTTCCCTCTCCTCTCTTTCCCTTTTTCTTTTTTTCCGATCGAAGCTTGCAGCCGAACCTATTCGGCCGATCTTCCCCCGCCCAAATCCGATCAATTCCTCCATGATTTTCAAATTAGTTCTGGGGATGACTAATTGAAGGGTCCTCTACGTCGTGGCGGTGTCCGTTTTTTGAAAGAATTTCGAAAAGGTAAACCCTAGATTTTATTATTGTATAAAATTTGGTGTGGTTAATTTATTTTGAGTAAGAGTATTATGGTAGGAAGATTAGAAGATGTTGGGAAGGGTAGAGACGAGAAATTAGCAATTTCTTAAAGATTTTACAAGTTGCTAATAAATTAGGGTTTTAGGTTTGTAAAAGAGAATTATATATGTGAGAATTATCTCCGTTATAGTAGTAGAATTTTAGTAGAACCATTAGAATAATTTGGGGGTGATTTTAGTAATTTCATGGGAAAAAAATCCCGTAGTAATTTGAATATTACGTGCAATGCACGTGTGTATCCCAGGCATTCAATAAAATGCCTGATTGATGTTAGGATTAGTGTTATTATTTCTTGTGGTTGACTTAGATGATTTGAGCCTTAATTGCGTTGAAATTTAATAATAGGATATGTTAGCAAATTTGGATGTGGAACGGCGTGCTGGCACTTCGAGTCTTCACGGGATGCTATGTGAGTATATTGTATTTATAAATATTTTATATTGTGGCTGAATTTCGTGGCCTTTTGATATGTTTGGTGGGAGTTATGCCAAAAGTGGACTTTTATTGAAAATACGGATCTTTAAGGATCCAAAATGGGTTTTTGAGATATGTGGTAAAATTGACTTTTTTAAGTATATAAAATCTATATTATGGGTTATTGTGATGTGTTGAAGTATAAAAATTAAATATATTAAGCGGTTTATGCATATAATTACCCCGTGCATGTTTTTGGGTGAATAAGCCGATATAGATGATCGGGTATATGTAGAGCCTTGTATATGGGCTAGCATGATATGGATGGCTATTATAAGATGTAGTTAGACGAAATTAGTGATTGTGGTCATGTTTTGGAAACCCATATATATATAGTGCATGTTTTGTATATAATTTGGGGCATATAGGCCCTTATAGGCGATTTTACTTACATAGAGTATTGTGTATGGGCTAGCATGCTTTGATTGGTTGCTATGGAGTTCAGTTAGATGAAATAAGTGATTGTAGTCATTTCCCTTGGAAACTTACAAAGGTAATGTATGTGGTGATATATATATAGACGATAATGACCGGTGATGTGATAAAATACATGTTTATATTCTAATTATGTTCGAAATAAATTAATGGGTAATAATATGATATTATAATGTGATGAAGTATACATTTTGATACTTTTACGACATGGAATAACATAATATAGTTCTATTATTAATGCTATCACGTAACGTATGCCTATATATGGTATAATGAGGTAATGAATAATATAATATGATGGTTTTATTTATTGAATGACAGGGTGTATGCATAGTGGGACAGAATGATATGATAATTAATATCGTGGACACCGGATATGCATTAAATGGTAAGATAAAAGATAAGATGGTACGTGTTAATAAAAGGTGTTATTAATTCACGTGATTAAAGTCCAGGTTATGGCAATTATTGAATTCATAAGTGAAATGCGTGTGTTGATAAAGTAAGCTGAAAAGATGAAATGATTAATGCTAATAACAGATGGTTTTGTTGACCAGTACCTACAGCAATTCTGGGGGTTTGGGCTAGACCTCCTAACACCCAAGGACCGGCTTGGGGTAAGTGGATCCAAACTATGTTTGGGGAAAGTGGATTTTATCGCCCAAGCTATCGGCTTGAGGCCCGGTTTTCCCTAGATGACAGCTGTCGCGAGGAAGTACCCAGTTTATCTGGGGTAAGTGGTTTTTCCCTCCTGGCTTCGGCTGGGAGGAAGTACCCAGTTTATCTGGGGTAAGTGGTTTTTCCCTCGATGACAGCCGTTGCGAGGAAGTACCCAGGTTACCTGGGGTCAGTGGCTTTTTCCCTCTTGGCTTCGGCTGGGAGGAAGTACCCAAGTTTTACTTGGGGTTAGTGGTTCCCTCGCTAGTTCGGCTACGAGGAAGACGTAGCCTCGGATGAGAAAGACTCTGTGTGAGCATCGGGCCGCGTGTTTACTGGGCTATCGGCTATCAGTATGTTGGAATACTGTGGCTCACTGGTCGACAAACTACTAAAATAAATAAGTGTTGATAATAAATGTGGTAGTAAAGAAAGTGGTTAGTGAAATGTGAATTGTGGATGAGAAAGAAAGTAGTTGTGAATTAAGTAAATGTGATGGAAAACGAGTTATGAGTTAGTGTATGAAAAGAAGTGATAAAAGCAGTACGTGGTTAATTTAAAATGATAGTAATAAAAGAGACATGTGTTAATATGAATAGTACGAAGTAATTGTATTATGTGAGTGATTATTAAAGTAAAATATCGTGTGATATAAGTTGCACCTTGGAATTGTGTCAAGGAACTACCTGCCCGCTATTTCTGTGGAAATGGTGGGAACTACCTGCCTTGGCATAATTCGCAGGGTGAGTTGGTATACTAGTGGTAATGATTAATGGAAATGAGAAATTAAATAAAGTGAAGATGATAAGTGATTGTAGTGAATTAATAACCAAGCTATCGGCTTGAGATGTGATGTGATATTACCCAAACTGTGTGTTTGGGGTGCGGTGATTATTACCCAAGCTATTGGCTATGGGATGTGATATGTGGTGGCCCCAGATTGTGTTTGGGGATTAAGTGAAAATGATAATAAGATTTATTGTTTATAAGAAAAAGAAATTACTAAAGTGGTGTAGTGAGTTATGAATGAGCTATAAAACGTGTTTTGATGCAATAAGAATGTGCATTCGCATAAGTGATACAGTGGTGATGTGATGAAATGCAAGTTAATTATAATGTGTAAGGAGAAGTTATGTTTGTGTTATATGACGTGAATGAATATGGCATTAAGGGAATGAATGCATATGTTTCTGATGTGATACATGATTTAATACACTAAAATGAATACTTGTGCTATGAAAGTGGTTATGAAAATGGTTAATGCAGAAAGTATGTTGTGTTATGAGTTTATATCCATATAAATGGTTATTAAAGAAAGATGTAATAACATCATGTAGTTATATTCATATAATGCTATTAAGACGATACTTGTGGAAGAATGAATATTTGGGTTAGAGAATTTAAATTGAAAAGTAATGGATTGTATGTGTATTCGTACTATGCGGATGTAAAATAAGAATATATATATACGAGGTTGAGGTGAAGTATATTATGAAATGTGGGAAGTTATGGATAATTAAACAGTTGAATGCAGGATTTGCAAAGTATTTGATATATCGTCGTATTGATGATGTTGTTGTGTTCAGGATTAAGGTTGCATTATCTTAACTTGGTATTTGGAAGTTTAAATTATTTTCTTTATACTATTTTAATTTGTTATTAGATTAATAACTATACTCACACCAGAAATGGCTGACCCCTTAGTATTTGGGGGGTTAGGGGAGTCTGAGGACTACCCTAGATCCCCTACTGTTACAGGTTCTCATCAGTGCAGAGGTGAGGCATGGATTGGTAGGACGAAGTTTTATTTTAAAAATCTGTACTAATTAGTTATGTGAATAGTAAAATTTATGATTTAAATTGTATTATGGATGTATAAGCATGTATATGATGATGATGAGTATAGTGTGGGGTGGTGTGGTATGTTTGTGACCCGTACCCATCTCGTTGTGGAGTACCGGGCTCTGTGGTAGGTTTTACAAGTATTTTTCTAGATTTTTACCTCGTTTTTCAAAGAAATTTATAGTTTTTATTTGATATTTGATAATCCGTTATGAGTTTGACCCCCAGAGCATTACGTTATATTGCCTGTGTGTTTCTGCTCATTTTGGCCTGGGGAGCCCGTGAAATTATTGCGTGTATTGTGAGCTACAGAATTTTGAGCAGAATTTCGCAAGCTATTTGTGTTTCGGGGCAAAATTTACAGGGGAAACTCTGCGCAAATTTTTATTGAAATATAACTATTTTAGTTTATGTTTAAAGTGATATAGAAATTGATAGAATTGAATTTGGAGGTTTGGTTTTCAAAAAAAAAAAAATATTGGGGTGTTACACTTGCGTCCCCGACACAGTCAATTATGATTCGGCAAAGGTTGGTCACTTCGATGCTTTTGTCGACCGTAACCCTCTTTAGCTGCTCAACCTTCGAAGCTAGCTCGTCGCGCTCGGCCAGTGCCGAGGTTAACTCATCCTCCTTCGCCGAGAGTTCTCCTTCGACTATCTGCAAGTGACGAATCTCAGCCAATAACTCGTTGTTCGTCTTCTCCACGTTGAATACACCTCCTAATTAACTCGATCTCGCCCTCGATACGAGCTTCGCGTGATCGCTTAAATAATTCTGTTCGCCGCCGAGCCGCTGCGGCGTCCGAACCGAGTCCGACGATCTAAAAAACCAAAGCATTTTATTGGAAGACAGGTTCTGAGCCAAACACTTAGACAAATTCGAAAAAGAAATCTTTCATTCATGTCAAAAAGAAGCGGTGGCCAGTCCGCTATAAGGCTTTACAAAAAAAAAAAAGAGAAGAGGATTTATGCAAAAGACGGGGAGATCAAGGATCCACCTGGGGCGGCAGCTCGGTCACAGGTGCCTTGCCAGATGGTCCCTCGCTCCCCGTCGCCCCGGCTTGGGGGTCGACCACTACAGTCTCAGGGAAGGCAGGCACCTCCCCGTCCCGCTGATCACCCTCCTCCTCTTCTCCTTCCTGCTCTCCGCCCTCCTCCTCTTCGCCGGGCCATAGGCGATATCCCACTCTTTCGAAGCCGGGGACACGAGCCTCGACGTGGTCAAGCGCTCTCGCATAGGACAGCTCCATGTTCCTTGCCATGTGCTTCTTTGCCTCGGCCTCAACCTCCTTCCTGGCCACCTCCGCCGCGGCGTCCCTCTCCGCCTTCGCCGCCTCCAGGGCCTTCGCCGATGCAGCCAGCTCCTCGGCAGCCTTAGCAACCTTGGCAACCTTTGCGGCGAGCTGCTCCTTCGCTCGCTCCAGGGCCATTTCAAGATCGACAACCCGAACCTCCAAGCCCTCCGAGCGGCGCTGCTCGGCCTCGAGCTGCTTCACCGCCCTCGCCTTCTCCGCCCTGTCCTTGTCACAGAGGGCTTTCAACTCCATCTCTTGCTCGGCAAACTCCTCAACAAGGTGGTCGAAGTGACAAGTGACCTATAATGAATGAGCGTTAGGTGGTTGTAAGAGCCGAGTTACGGACTTAAAGAAATTTTCAAAGAAAAATGCATACCGACATGAGCGACCGAGCGATCTCAAAGGTATCGTCCCTGGTCGTCCCCGCCTTCAGAGCATCTCGGTCCTTTGGGGTCGCGAGATGCTTGACAGCCTGCATGCACATCTGCGAATCACCAAGGAAGTCGTCGTGGTTTTTCACCCGCCAGTCGGGGACGAACAGCTTCTTATGGGCCTCAGTCAAGATCTGCTTGGCCTGAGGCGTCAGAGGCGGGGCCTGCAGAGCCAGCGCCGCCGAAACCGAAAAAGCCTCACTGGCCGAGGCAGACGAGGCCGGGGCAGACGGGTCTACAAAGACGGCCACCGACGGAGACGGCGGCTGAGGAGCAGGGGTAGGGTCGGCAACTACCGAGGGGGCCTTGGAAGGACGGCCGGATGCGAGCCCGGCGCTCGGCTTCTTCCACTTCCTACCATCGGCGACCTTGCCTCGCTTAGACATCATTCTCATGAAGTCCATCTTCGGCGCCTCTGTTCCAAACAACAAAACCAAAAAACAACAAGTTAGAAGATCGCACAAAGAAGGAAAAAAAAAATGCAGCGAGATGTCAGGGGCATACTCCGGTCGATCGGACTAAGGCCCGACCCGTGTAGCACCTCCTCAGTCATTTCTCTCCAGCTTAACATTGGGAGAGCAATGAGCTTCACCGCCACCTCCTCCTCGGCCGCAGTCATCACCGGGTCGGCCCTTGCAAACTTCGGCACCTCTTCCTTCCACCGAGTCGGGAAGTCCAGCCTTGAGGGCCCCTTCAACAGAAAAAACTTCTCCTTCCAACCTTTTATCGAATCCGGATTCTCTATAAGCTTAACGCCTCTCCAGGGTGACAAATAGTAGCGAGGCTCGGCCTTCGTCATCCGGTTGATCCGATACGGACTCCGAAGGATTACCAGGTCTGGCTCGACCTCGGCGATGCGACACTGCAGCAAGAAGGCGAGCACGTGGCGCCAGGTGTTCGGCATAAATTGCACCGGCGCCAGACAGTACCAGTGGAGAACCTTCAACACGAAGGGATGCAGAGGGAAGCGCAAGCTGGCACACAAAGAGTCAAAGTCGAACACACACGTGTCCAGCGACAGCTTGGTTTTCGCTCGCATCCCAGGGCCAGGGAGGATCAGTCTGTATTCCGAAGGGATGGCGAACCCCTTTCTGATCCGGAGGTGGTCCCTCTCGGATAATACCGAAGCAAGGTCGTCCACCTCGGTGACCTCCCTAGGGGCGTTCTCCTCGTAAACTGCCGACCGACCAACGATCGCCTTCTTCAGCAGATCACCCTCATACTGCCTAATGCCGGCGTGACCGGACAGCACACCAGTGTACCGGCCCGACTCGGGGGCTCGCCTCTTAGGCTCCACGATCTCCTCGACTACGGGAGACCGGGCAACTACCTTCTTCTTCACTGCTGTAGACGACCCTACCACTTTCTTCCCCATTCTTCGGCTAGCTACTTTACTTCTCTCCTCGGCACCACTATCTCCAGAGGACAATGCCTCACTTCCCGAGTTTACCCTTGACATCTCTAATAAATATCTAAGGCAAAAGCACTACCTTAATGTGACGTAAACTTGGATGTGACGTGCACGGTCGGAATTTTTTTGCCGAAAATTGCCTGGCCTACGTGACAGCCAGCACCACCGCCTTGGAGCACAAATCACCGCTAGCAGAGCAAAACTGAGAGTGAAAGTACAAATTTAGAGTGAAAGCGAAAGATGAGCTAGGGAGTGAGGAGAGTGAGGACTTATAGCCAAGAAAGCCACGTTTGGGCTCTCTAGGCATTTAAGGGCCCACTAAAGGAAGGCAAAACGACAAAACGGAGAGTTCCAACGTTTCAAAGCAAGAACTCGTCAATCTGCTTAACTCCATCACTCGGCGACCAGCACCTCGACGGGCCACCGAACCAAAATCCTTCCGAGCTGCCGGCCACCGGAGTGCATAGCCAAGCTACTGAACAGCTTGGCTGAGCAACCGAGCTACCGAGTCGAGGGGATGAGGTACCGACCTCCACATATGGAGAAAAATTCTACCGAGCCGGATTCACCGTCGGATCATCCCAAAATTCGTGTCAAAACTTGATGGACGGCTCAGATCGCGCCACGCCCACAAAACGACAAGATAACGTTTTCTCGTGATCTGAACCCCATCCTCGTGATTCGCGCCGTGATGAACACTCCAGATTTTTCCACGAGTTCCTTCCGAGCTGCCGGCCACTGGAGTGCATAGCCGAGCTACAGAACAACTTGGCTGAGCAACTGAGCTACCGAGCCGAGGGGACGAGGTACCGACCCTCACATATGGAGAAAAATTCTGCTGAGCCAGATTCACCGTCGGATCGTCCCAAAATTCGTGTCAAAACTTGATGGACGGCTCAGATCGCGCCATGCCCACAAAACGACAAGATAATGTTTTCTCGTGATCTGTACCCCATCCTCGTGATTCGCACCGTGATAAACGCTCCAGATTTCGCCACGGGTTCCTTTCGAGCTGCCGGTCACCGGAGTGCATAGCCGAGCTACAGAACAGCTTGGCTGAGCAACCGAGCTACCGAGCTGAGGGGACGAGGTACCGACCTCCACATATGGAGAAAAATAAAGCCGACCCTCATCAGCCGTCGGATCTTGCCAAAAAAACGAGCTCGACGTGATGGGCGGCTCAGATCATGCCACGTTCACAAAATGACAAGATAGCATTTTGTGGGGATTTGCACCATAATGGACGCTTAGGATCGTGCCACGTAGCTCGGCAGATCCCAGCGCTCCGAGCCGAGCTGCCGAGGAACCGAACCGGGGTGCCAAGGTACCGACCTCCACATACGAAGAAGATACTAACCGGCCCACTAAGATCGTTCGATCCTCCAGAAAATTGCACTCGGCAACGAAGAAGGGTCCAGATCGCGCCACGACATAATTCGGTATTAAAAATTAATTTTTATTTATTAAAACCGTGTTATTTATTTAAAAAATTGCGAAAAAATGATTAAAAATTCAGGAAAATTAATAAAAAAATTCTAGAAGCTAATTATAAATTCGGGGAAATATTTTGAGCCCCTGAGAAAATAATTATTGCCTAGAGTGGTTGATTAAGACCCCCAAACGACGAATCGACACTTCACAAAATTAAATAAGTGATCCGAAAGACAGATAAAAATTAAGGGAAAATGCTAGAAAACCAGAGGGGCTCAAGAACAACTTAGAGCACGCAACTAACCCAGAAAATCACCATACTGCCCCATACAAAGAATCGCACCCCTCGTTTGGACTCCGATACAACTCCGAAAGCCATTGAAACAGTAAAACTATTCCTCAAAGACTAAAACTTCTCAGCCTTCAGGAGTGGGGGGCTCGTGATATGGCTAAAAAATGGGATTAAATCGGAACCATCCAAATCGGGCGCGAATCTTAAAGCCTAGGGGCAAAATGGTACAAATGGGTCTGAAGTGGGTCCTGGGTCTTCTCCCCAAAGACCCAATAACCCACAAACGGATCCACCTCAATTGGGTACGGGTCCCAACCCGAAATAAACCCAGTCCAGCAGGATAGCATTAGGGTTTCTGGTTAATACTAATCAACGGCCCTGATTCACATCTATCCTTTCACTGCGGATTAGGGATTACATTCCTAATCTGATCACAGGTATTACATTCCTAATCTGACCCCAACGGCGGCTATAAATACCCCCCATCCACCACCATTAAGAGGTAATCAATCTTTTTCTAGTTTATGCTCTCTAATAATCTTTTCTGGTTATTGACTTGAGCGTCGGAGGGTGCGTCGCCGGGATCAATCCTGGTGCCTCGCACTTTTTGCAGGTGAACGGCGAGAGTCAACGGCCAAACTCCGGCGGAACAGGTTTCAGGTTTGCTATTTAAGTTTTCCAAGAATCCACAAATACTGTCTGTTTGCCCCCACACCAGATTTAGCGGTAACAGTATAGAACTTGAATTATTATATGAGAAATGTATGTTTTATTAGTGAGAAGATTATTTTAAAAATACTGGAGTGTTAATTTAAGATAAAATTAGTATTATGGAGATTTACTTGACATTATGTGCAAGTAAAATGAAGATGAGAGCTTTTGAACACCGAAGTATTTATGCAAACAGAGAGTCGACATTATGTGCAAGTAAACTAAATTCAGTTTACATTTGAGACAACATGAGCCTATAGCTCAAGTGGTCGGCGAGGGGGCTCTGGCGCTACTGTAGCGTGGGCACGATCCTGGAAGTCGCTGGTTCGAATCCCTGCTCCCACCTTTTAATTGCGTTTCTTTTAAAATACCCAAACCCAAACCGAGAACATATAATACTTCGAAGCCCCTCTTATATCGCTAGAGCGACTTGGCCTACTGGTCGGCGCATGTGGCTGTCTTCTCTGAGGTTGCTGGTTCGATTCTGGCTGGCCAGAATTATATTTTTTGTGTTTTCTTGATATTTTGGGGAATTTTTGACTTATAAAAAATTCTGGAAGTAAAAATGTATTAATTATTCTAAAATCATATACAACCTATGAAAAAATATTTGGGAGTTGTTGGACTAAAATAAGGTGTGCTTAGAGGTGATTTTTGCATTTGAAAACTATTGTTTCCTACCTTTAGAATCTCATAAAATCATATGTTTTCATGAGAAGATTAAGAGAAGTATTAAAAAGAAAATTTGATGGAAAGGAAACATAAATGTGATTTTGTATGGGTTATTATGTCAAAAGAGTAGCGTGACAATTATGATTTTGTCAATATTCACTTTGACTAGATGTTTTCGTAATATGATCTTAATGTGGAAATAAATGTTGGTTATGAAATGCATGATTTATAATTGAACTCCATGTGTGAAATTTGACTCATGAAAAGATTGGAAATCGTTTAATTGGAAAAGAGAATTTTTCTTGAGTATGACAAACTCAATATGTGAATTGTTGATTGAAATTGAGAATTTAGGGTGTAGCCAAGCCTCACACCGGCAATTGAAAGAAACGAGAAATGATATTTGAAATTGAAAAGACCAAGTTTGGGTCAGTGTGAAATGAAAGAAATAAGACTGGTATTAGTGAGAATGCTGACTCTAAGAGATTAATTTTGTTCATGATTTCATTAAGTTAAGAACTAGTACATAGTGAAGATGAGATGAAAGTGAGAGAAAAACACAAGTATGAGGGCCTCGAGTCTACGATGTGGGTGTGATTCACAGTTTGTCTTCATGATGCGTCATGACATGACGTGGGCACTACTCCGGAATTATCGGGATCTTGGCGACGCTTATGGGGTGTTTGGTGACTGCGAGAGGATCGTGTGCCGTGACGGAGGCTGAATTGTCCATAGGTTGTCTTCACGATGCGTCGTGACATGACGTGGGATTCCCCTCCAGGTTATTTGTACATGAGCTCGTAACTCATAGAACATCTAGGATACTTACCGTGGTTACAGTAGTAGATTAAGTCATGATGAGGGATTGAACCCTACAAGATTAATAACGATTAAGGGCTTGCCCTCGGACTTATGTAGTATGGGATGCATAGAATCCGAACAAGTACGCATTAGTGTCATATAATATAAATAACTGTATTAAGGACTAAGTGCACAATCACAACACGACATCAGTGGGATATTCCCCTTAGTTTGATTTGTGAACAAGTTTGTGTTTGTTAAGTATGGAAAATCATTATACTGTTTCCGACATAGAGAGGATGGCCATGTATAATATTCGTCGGTTGAATAAACTGACGTGCCCACAGTTTTATATGTAGGATAAATGGCCTGATAAAGATTAAAGGAGAACTGATGCTTAGAGATTAATCAAATGTCGTTGTAATTTCATTCATGTAAATGTTGTAATTTTGCTTCCACTGTAGAATGTAAAGATTCATTTGTAACTCTGATGTAAAGTAAAAGTTTTAAATTCCTTGTAAAATTGTACGAAGTGAAGTAAAGATCCTGTGGAATCTCGAATTTAGTTGTATTTGGAATTTGGGGTGTTATGATGGTATCCAAACCGTAGATCAATCTTTGAGAACATAGCTGCACCTGTAGTCGATCGAAAAAATCATCAATCCTTGGAATCAGATACTTATTCTGAATCGTCGCTTTGTTCAGCTCCCGATAGTCAATGCACATTCTTATTGACCCATCCTTCTTATTCACGAGCAACACCGGTGCACCCTAAGGCAAAGCACTCGGCCTGGTGAATCCCTTGTGCAACAAATCCTCTATCTGCTTCTTCACTTCGTCTTGTTCTGCAGGCGCCATCATATAAGAAGCTTGAAATATCGGAACACTACCCGGCTGAATGTTGATGCAAAACTCAACATCACGCTGCGGCGGTAACCCATTTTGCTTAACACTATTGGAAAATCTCGAACTACAGGAATAGCCCTGACTTCCTCCAAAAATATTGTCTCTGCTAGTGCCGCAACCACCTTCGTGCTCCCCTTCTTCCCTTGAAAGGTCACTACGGGTCCTCCCGATGCTTTCACCACCACCTTCTTACGCTTGCACTCTATTGGGGCATCATAGATTGTCATCCAGTTAATGCCCACAATCAATCGACCCCCAAGAAATCCAGCTCGATGAAATCAATCCCAAAAATTCTTCCTCCAATCTCGATATCACACCATGCGTAATATCGATTAGCAATCAACTCCTCTCCTGACGGTGTTGCCACCGATAAAACCCTGCCTGAAAACATCTTAGGCTCAATGCCTACACTTTAGCAAACTTGGGTGACACAAAGTATACGAAGACCTAGTATCAAACAAAACTTTAACTTTTATTCCATTCAACAAAACATGTCCTGTTACATGAGAAATTACAATACTCAATACTCAATATTATTCTCATCCAAAGTTTTTGTTCAATACACTTCAGCCATAAATCTAAAACTCTTGCATACACATCTTCAGAGTTGTCAGCATCCTCATCTGTTAACGTGAATACTCGCCCCTGCCTTTGCTGCTTGCCACCACCTGCGCCATCCTGCTTCTGCTGCGGGAAATTAAGCCTGATATGCCCTTCCTTACCGCATTGGAAACAAGTCTAGGTCCTTGCTAGCATAGGACAAGAGGTCCTAATGTGGCTCGTCTCTACACAATTATAGCTAGTCACTCCCTGAACTGGCGCTGCACCTCTGTCGGGCTCACTGAACCTGCCCCTCTTCTCTTGGAACTTGCCTCTGTTGTGAGTCACCACTGCCGACCTCTTGTTCTTGCTCCATATTTCCTTCTTCGACTAGAATAGTTCTATATCTGCTTTTGTCATTGCTGCTCCTCTGACAAGCTTGTCGAACCTTCGGATTCCCAATGGTATCATCCGAGACCTTAGGTTTCGGCCTTAGGCCCGGCTTGAACTTCCTCGCCTTCTTAGCTTCATCTGCAATGAGCTCAGGAGCGTATCTCGACAACTGAGTGAACTTAGTCTCATACTCTCTCACTGACACGTTGCCCTACTGTAGGCTCAAGAAGTCCATCGCCTTCTTCTCTTGGATGTCCATGGGGAAGTAATGGTCCCTGAACTCCTCTAGGAACACATCCCATGTTACTGGTTCCTCATCGAAAGTTCTCTTTACGTACTGCCACTAGACATCGGCATCCTTCTCCAACTGCATCTTGGCTAACTTCACCTTGCTAGCCGCGGGAGTCTCCAGCACTTCAAAGACAGTCTCCATTTGTCTAATCCATTCGTCAGGCCTCATTGGGGTCAACCTTCCCTTTCGAACATAGGTGGCTTAATTCTCTGGAACGACTCCACCTGTCTAACAGGATCCACATTTGGATTTGCTAGTCCCGGTCCAGGGTTCCAACCCATCTCAACAGTCATGAATGCATTGAGAAACTGATAAACTCTCGCAATCTCAGCTTCCAAGTCAAGTCTACCCCCATTGGAGTTTTCTACTCCATCACCATTGCTCCTAGTTCGAGGTCTTGCCATCGTTCTGAGTCTACAAAACACACCATTTGGTGAGGAGAAAAAAATCATAATAATTCACATCAATGCTCAGAACATAAAACATTGCTCAAAATTTCATATACCAAAATATCAATAAATAAATTTATTTATCAAAGTAGTTCATACATCTCTTGAAAAATAACTAAACAGCTTTATTTAAAATTTAGAGAAATCAAATAATACAATCATGATATAATCAATCTTTGCGGCTCCTCTTGACTCTCGGATCTCATCTTGTAGTGCATCAAGTTTCATCTCCAGCCTATCGCAACGCCGAATGTAAACGTTCTCTCCCCACTTTGTGTATTCGCCCAATTTGGTGAAATGCTCCTCTACCGCACGTTGACCTTCGTCGAGAATCTTCATCATCTGCTGCATAGACGTGATACGTCGCTGGTTCTCCTCATGATGTTCCCCCAAGTTTGAAACTCGCCACTGGTACACGTGCATCTCACGTCGAAGTGATGCGATCACGCGATCCCTCTTGGTCAACCTTGGTGATTCATCCTAAGATTCACCCGAAGATTCCCTAGAAGGGGAGTAATCTCCCGACTCCTGTGGTTCCTCTTCCATTGGTTCTTCTTCTGATTCCTCTTCCAGGTCTTCCTCCGGATCGTCCTCGAAATCAGTTAAGGGGTTCTCGAGAAAAGCATATTCTTCTTCCACATTTTCCATATGATCTGATTATCTTTCATCCTACGGAAAAGGAAAAAAAGAACATCAGTACAAGTATAGAGTAACACAAATGCAAGTTCAAACAACTACACATTCATGACTCTAAGAATAATACACACACTCTAATGTCCACCTAGGTTTCCCTATACCATGTTTAGTGTTACTTATTGAAGCATGCTCTGATACCAACTTTTGTAGCGCTCCGAATTTCAGTAATAGAAATAAGAGACACAACTCCATAATCTTTACTTTAATGTATTCCAAACACAGTATAAACAAAGGAAAAATTACAACTTTTCTTTACAACAGTTCTTTATTACATTGCACAGCAGAAAATTAAAAATATTTACTACAACACATATCAACATTTAACTCCATTCATCTCGAAGTCCAAGCTTTAACCTTGCTCAAGCCACTTACGTGAAAATTCTGCAAAACTGACCAGAAAAGTCGGTACGTCAGTTGAATGCAACTGACGCAATACCATAGTAATAGTAACCTTCCAAAGTCTCATAATCACAAACTTGCCACACAATATAAAATAAAAAAATGATAAAAGACTCATGAAATCAACAAGTGAAACTACACTAAATGAATAAGTGTGTGTCCAAAAAAACAAAGGAAAATGCATAAAACAATGTTCAAGAAAACAGAATGCATACGATGCCCACTAATGCATACTTGTACGGATTCTATGCATCACTAACTACATAGGTCCGGGGGCAAGCCCGTAGTGTTCACCACATTTTAGGGTTCAATCCCTCGCCATGAAAACTACATCAGTGACAAAGACAAGATTAGACAACTCTGTGAATAGACCTCAGCCCCGGTACGTAACCCGCCAAGCTGTACAAGTGTAAACACGCAAGCATTCCGTAAGCATCGCTCTAACTCTGGAGAATTTCCTTCCTGTCGTGTACCCCGCAAATAGTCCAGCTGACCCTTAACGCGCAGATACACCGTACATTCCGCGAATAGGCCTGCCGACCCTTGAGCGAATATACCGTAATTCCACAATAGGCATGTTGACCCTTGACGTGCGAACATACCAAATCCGTCTCACTTCTAGACATTCAAGAATAGGCCTGCTGACCCTCAATGCATGAACATACTAGAGAGACACAACAAATACACGGTCCAATAATACATCCGTCCGATTGACAACATAGTCCATACTTACGTTGCCCAAGTTCCGTCACAACTCCCAACTTAGTGCATGTCCATAGATTTGTAATAATAACATCCTGAGCCACCTAGAACTAGCTCTACCCTACCGGACATCACTTGCCAAACCATGAACACTAGCCCCGCAGGCTAATTTCTCACAATCAAAAATATTCACTACCGGTACACTTGGGTTCGATCAGTATCTAATTCTTCCAACTCAATGCCTCAAGCATCCATCCAGGGTTCTCACAATAACCCTAATCACAATCAAAAATCCCACTTGGTTTGATCCTTCAAAATATTCTTTATATTCTCTTTTCTGAAAAATAAAACGTTTCCAACAACATCACGACTGGTTATCAAAATCTCAAACAGCAATATCTCATTCCAAAAATAAACATTTGTACATCCACAATCTCTTCATTATTCACATTTCATTTACTAGACCGTTACTACCATAAAACACTCTTCCTTATATGGAAAAAGAATTCAAATCCAGAAAAATCCTTTAAATTTAACTTTTAGATCTCACTGTCCATACATACACGAGACTTTACAAATTCTTCTAGAATTCAAATCAATTTAAACTGAAACAAGTCTCTTTATTATCTGGGTTCTCATCCCTAAAATATGAAATTCTTTAGTTCTAGAAATCTAAAATTTGCCTCTTTTGAAACTGAAAAATAACTCTTTAGAACTCAAAGTTTTCATCTCTAAAAACTGAAATATATATCTCCTCAAAACTGAGAATTTATTCCATACAAATATAGATTGTACCCTCAAAATTATTACTTGAATACATTCAAATCCGAAACAAGATTTCAACAAAATCTGAAATTGTACATTCAAAACTTGATCAAAAGAATCAGTTAATCATCATACAACCACTAGATTTACACACATACACTCATCTGTATGCACTCTAGGGTTTTCAAACCCTGACACACAACATCCTTTACAAAAGGTCATCAAAACCAAGCCACAACCCCAAATCGAAAGCCAAGCACAGCCCTGGGTCTGCACGGTGCTCTGATTGCACTATGCAACCTCGGGTTACTGTTCAAACCCTAACCCGAGCAACCCTAGGTCTAGGGTTTAACCCCGAAACCCTAACCCTAGTGTTTTACAACTTCAAGCCTTTATTTTCAATGGTTTTTGACATATATTTGTTGTATGAAAATTCTAGTTTTCAACTCATCATGAATTCATATTAAAACAGTAAATATCTCACAAAAATTTCACATTTTAGTTACTCAAATCATTTTTTTTATCATAGAATAAGATCAACACATCAACAATAACATATAGGTTCATGATATGGCTAAAAATAGGATTAAATCGGGACCGTTCAAATCGGGCGCGAATCTTAAAGCTCTCGAGGATAAAATGGTAATTTCACCTACAAACGGATCTGAAATGGGATCTAGGTCTTTCTTCAAAGCCCAATAACCCATAAACGAATCTGTCCTACTGGGTATAGGTAGCAACCCATTACAAACCAACCCAGATGGACAAAGAGTAATTCAAATTCATGGTTATTTCTATCAAACGATTTAAACTCTACATCTTATCCAAAAATAGTGGGAAGTAGAGATTTATCCTTATCTCGAAATGGGTTCCTAAGGCGACTATAAATACCCCCTCTCCCCCCCGTAACAAGGTAATCAATCTTTTTCTACTTAATCTTTTTCTTAATCTTTCTGATTACTGACAAGAGCATCGGAAGGTTCGACGCAGGGACCCATCCCGGTGTATCGAACTTTGTGCAGGTTCACGGCAGCAGCGAGAAATAGGTCAACACGTTGGTAAAGGTCAATGGGTTTGCTTTATTGTTTTCCTCAAAGAACTCACAAATTCATCTGTTTGCTCCTACACTCGAAATCTGCAGCAACAGATTGGCGCCGTCTGTGGGAAACGAAAAAGCAATCCAACCTTACTTCATCAGCGGAAGTAGTTTCAAACTATGCATCCTCAAGAGAAGGGGAAGGCAGCGTTCTCCAGTCGAAGAGCCACTCCTCTTCCTCCTCCTCCTCATCCAGTCCAAGATGTTCTTCCTCAACAGCCTCCTCCTCAACAGGCCCCTCCAGGGTCTCGGGGGGCTGCCCACGGGGGCTTTCGTCGGAGTCGTCCAAAGCAACATCCTCTTCATGACCATGCCGCGGTCCATAATTCTTCAATTGATTCTATGGCTTCTCAAAGCCCTCTCGAGAAGGATCTCCGTCAAGTGATTGCAAACCACCAACAGGGGGTCGACCTCTGAACTCGCTTGAATGGATGGCGAGCCCTTGAGGGAGTCCATCTACCTGAGCACCTAGGGGTCTCGAGAGTCCGAACCCCGTCCCCCCCCCCCCCCCGGACCAGAAGATCCCCTTCCCCGAGGAGGCAAAGAGAGTCCCCTCCACGTCGTCAGCGGAGAAGTCATACTCCAGTAAGTCGAGCCACACATAGGGACCGCCAAGCTGGAGGGGCACCAGTCGCAAGGGCGGAGTTCCAGGATTTTCAAGAAGCAGTTATGCGGGCCCTCAATGTTGCTCCCAACCAGGAGCAACGAGCGCCCGGTCCTCAACCTGCCCTAAGCCATCACCACCGCACTCCTAGTCCCCTTCCGCATGGGAAAGAGTCTCGGGGTTCGGCAAGATATCACCGAAGGGAAGACTTGGTCTACCACTGCCTCCACAAGATGGAGTGGCGCCTTGGCCAACTTGACAGAGAAGAGGAACAACAGGCGAGGAATTTCTGCCTGAGTAGGCCTCCGTTTTCCCAGACCATCATGGAAGCCCCGGTCCCGGAAAACTTCAAGTCCCCTAACTTTGAGTCATAAAATAGGGAGTCGGACCCCGCCGACCACATCGAGAGTTTTAAAACTCTCATGATGATCCACCAGGCTTTGGATGCGCTCCTTTGCAAGACCTTTCCTGCAATCTTGAAGGGGCCTACGAGAGAATGGTACTCTCGACTCTCCCCAGCCTCTATCTTCTCCTTCGATCAGTTCGAAGGGCTTTTCCTTACTTATTTCGTGAGTAGCCACCGAGCCGAGAAAACAAGTGCATCTTTGGTGACCCTCAGCCAAAGAAAGAGTGAACGCCTAAGAGATTACATTCGGCGCTTCACCGCCGAAACCCGGTCTATTGCCTCCCTCAACCAATCAGTAGCCTCGGCGGCATTCGGGCACAACGTCACTAACGCCGACCTCAAGACGTCCCTTGCCAAGAAGCCTCCTCGAGACTTCTCAGAACTCCTGCTTAGGAGTGAGAAGCACATCCGAGTGGAAGAGGCTTTCAACCCCCCACTCTCGAGGAATCATCTTCCTGGAACAAACGGAAGAATACGAGCGAAGAAGGGTGCCAGAAATTTCAGAGGGATGACAATGGCCAACGCCGCCCAGCTCCTCGTTTTGAGAAGTTCACCCCCCTCAATGCTAGTATATCAGCAGTTCTTATGGAGGTAAACAAGGAAGGGCTACTCCGCGCTTCCTCTAGAATGAATACCCCTGGAAAGAAAAGAAACAGGGAGAAGTGGTGCCACTTTCATAGGGACCACGGCCACGACACGGATGATTGTCGGGCTCTCAAAAAGGAGATCGAAGAGCTCATACAATGGGGACACCTAGCCATGTTTGTCCGAAAAGACAGGACCGATCTTCCACCCTGAGGAGCCTACAAGTGAACAGAGAGCCCCGCCGAGTTCCAAGATTCCGAACCGGGGGCCGTCCTCCACCTTATCCATGGAGGTCCAATGGGGGAGGTCCAATGGGGGGAGAAACAAACTCCTCCCAAAAGGCCTTCACTCTATCATAGAAGTAGGTTCAGTTTTCAATAAGGTCGATGCTTGTAACACGGCCAAAAGCATGTAATAATGGCTCACCCTATTGAAGTTGACACTTAGTTTGTTTCAATAAAACTTAGCATTTTTCTATTAAAAATTATTGTATTTGCCTCATTTCTATCATTTTGGGCCACATTTACGACCCGTTAAATGGTAAGTTCGGAGTCCAGCTTGTCCTACAGGGTTGCTCTCACAATTTACTATGCTCAAAAGACGAGTTTAGAGTCCAACACTTGGTTCGACGTTGCTTTATCTGCTTACAAACAAGCAAGTGCGGGGTAGCTCACCATTTGAAATTGCTCCTACAACGCGTTAACTCTCTTAACAACAAGTTTGGAGTCCAACACTTGGTTCGACGTTGCTTTAGCCGCTTGCAAACAAGCAAGTGCGGGGCAGCTTACCATTCGGAATTGCTCCTACAACTCGTTAACTCTTTTAACAACAAGTTCGGAGTCCAATGCTTGGTTCGATGCCGCTTTAGCTACTTGCAAACGAGCGAGTATGAAGTAGCTCACCATTCGAAATTGCTCCAACAACTGTTGAAACTCTTTTAAAAAATAAGTTCAGAGATCAACTCTCCCCTAGAGTTGCTCCTCAAACTTGTCTCCCAAATGGCTCTCTCCTAGAGCCTGATCAAGCTCTTCGCTCCGCTCACCTCCAGAGCATACCTCTTCTCAATGAGTTCAGAGCTTAACTCTTCCCTACAGTTGCTCAACAAACTTGTCTCCCAAACGGCTCTCCTAGGGCCTAGTGATGCTCTTCGCTCCGCTCGCCTCCAGAGTGGACCTCTTCTCAACGAGTTTGGAGCACAACTCTCTCCTGGAGTTGCTCCTCAAACATGTCTCTTAAACGGCTCTCTCCTAGAGCCAAGCTCTTTGCTCCACTCGCCTCTCGAGCGGCCTTCTTCTCAACGAGTTCGGAGCTCAACTCTCCCCTAGAGTTGCTCCTCAAACTTGTCTCCCAAATAGCTTTCCTAGGGCCTAGTGATGCTCTTCGCTCTGCTCGCCTCCAGAGCGGACCTATTCTCAACAAGTTCGGAGCACAACTCTCTCCTAGAGTTGCTCCTCAAACTTGTCTCTTAAACGACTCTCTCCTAGAGCCAAGCTTTTCGCTCCGCTCGCCTCCCGAGCGGCCTTCTTCTCAACAAGTTCGGAGCTCAACTCTCTTCTAGAGTTGCTCCTCAAACTTGTCTCCTAAAAGGCTCTCTCCTAGACCCAAGCTCTTCGCTCCTCTCGCCTCCTGAGCGGCCTTCTTCTCAACGAGTTCGGAGCTCAACTCTCCCCTAGAGTTGCTCCTCAAACTTCTCTCCCAAACAGATCACTCCTAGAGCCTGACTATGCTCCAACCATTGACCGCTACGTGTCCAGCCGCTAAAGCCTCTCCTGGGTTCAGAAACACAATCCGAGCACTCTTGTTACCGAAGCTCAAATTAGAGAAAAATTTTGTCTCAAAATTCTCGCTCGATCACGATCAACGGCTCAGATCTGCACAACAAACAAAAGAAACAAAGGGGGAAAGAGAAAAAGGGGTTAACGGGTCGGGTTCGGATCCATTACCCACAAACCGACCCGTACAACCCCTCCTTCATCCTCTTCTCCTTCATTTTTTCCCTCCAAAAAATGGGAAAAAAAAAAAAGAAAAAAAAAACCTCTCCTTCGAAAGCTTCAAATGCTACACCTCCACCATCGCCAGCTCCGAGCTTCGAGCTCGACCCAACGTTGCTGAGCTTCCTTCACGATCTCCCATCCTTCCTCGACGAAGCGTTGACTCCGAGCATGATCGTACCATCTCCAAGCTCCTCGAGCTACCGAAATGCCACTGTCTTCTCCACTGAGCTCGACCTCGCCTCCATTTCGTCGAGCTCTAGTAATGAGCTCCACCATGGTTTCGCCGAACCCCTAGCCACTGAGCTCCGAGGCCGAGCTCAAGCTCCCCCTCCGTCGAGCACCGCCCTCGCCGTTCTTCTCCATTGATGAGTTCGACCTCACTTCGACTCTCATCGAGCTCCAAATCCTTCACCATAGCTGCCGAGCTCTCCCAATAGTCGAGCTCCACCACCACCTCGACAAGCTCCAACCTCCATCAAGCCACCGCCGAGCTCTCCTCCAGTGTCTAGCTCCGATCTCGAGTCCAATGTCGAGCCTCGCTGCCAAGCACCTTCGCTAAGCTCCTTCAACCTCGGGCTTCGCCGAGCTCGACCTCACTCATTGACCTCCTTCATGAGCCCTCGACGACGAGCTCCCCTCTCCGAACTTCGAAACCATTATCGAGCTCCCGCACCTCCATTGAGCTCCGGAGCTGAGCTTCGACCCCGACTCGCCGAGCTCAAAGGCTCTGCCTCCGTTCTCACCGAGCTCCGAGCTCCTCCACCATCGCAAACCGCTTCGAGCTCCACCCAAACGTCGAGCTCTCCCTCCTGAAACATCGTGTTCCACGATGCCAACCCCGAACGAGCTCTGTCGAGATCTCCTCTCCACTGTCGACAAACCACCTTCATCAACTCTGCCGAAGCTCTCCTTCGCTGGCGTCGGGCTCCCTATGACGAGCTCCAGCGATGCTTTTGATGAATAAAAAGGGCAAAGTCGAAGAAGAGCGGAGAAAGAGGAAAAGAGGAAGGCAAGAAAAAAAATGGTCCACGTTGACCATGCCACGTGGCGTCGTCTGGGACTTCGGCAGCCCGATCCGAGCACTCATGCCACAGACCCCCAAATGAGAGAAAAAATGGCTCCCCCGATGCGCGCTCGCCTGATCATGATCAACGCACAGGATCGCGCCACATCATCAGGTATTTATCTATTTATTCATTTATTTATTTGATTGAATTAATATTTTAAAAAATTCGAAAAATATTCAAAAATCGGAAAAAACTAATTACAAAATTCTAAAAATAATTATTAATTCAGAAAATAATTTTAATATTCTGAAAATATAATTATTAAATTATAATAATTAATTAATATTTTCTAAATTAATTATTTAAATTCAAAAATTGAATAAAAAATTCGAAAAAAAATTCAGAAAAATCTGGAAAAATCACAAAAAATCTGAGAATAATTTTGGGCATTTTACAAGCTCAGATTGACACCGTTACACCTCGAGGTAGATCCAAAATCCCTTAAGAACTCCGATTAAATCCCGTACGCCATTAAAACAACAAAACTACTCCTCAAAGACTGTTAAACTCAGTCTTCGGAAGTGGAGGGCTCGTGATATGGCTAAAAATAGGATTAAATCGGGACCGTTCAAATCGGGCGCGAATCTTAAAGCTCTCAGAGGTGAAACGGTAATTTCACTACAAACGGGTCTGAAATGGGAACTGGGTCTTTCTTCAATGCCCAAAAATCCATAAATGGATCTATCCTAGTGGGTATTGATAGCAATCTATTGCAAACCAACCTAGATGGACAAAGAGTAATTCAAATTCATGGTTATCTCTATGAAACGATTTAAACTCTACATCTTATCCAAAAATACTGGGAAGTAGAGATTTATCCTTATCTCGAAACGGGTCCCTAAGGCGACTATAAATACCCCTCTTCCTCCACCATAACAAGGTTATCAATCTTTTTCTACCTAAAGCTCTTTCTTAATCTTTCTGATTACCGACGAGAGCGTCGGAGGGTTCGTCGCCGGGATCCATCCTGGTGTATCGACTTTGTGTAGGTTCACGGCAACAACAAGAAACAAGTCAACACATTGGTGAAGGTCAACATGTTTGCTTTATTGTTTTCCTCAAAAAACTGACAAATTCATCTGTTTGCTCCCTCACCTGAAATCCGTAGCAACAATTCATTAAATCCCTTTCTACAATAAAAACTAGATCTTTCATGTATATATAGAAAACTCCACTATTCAAGGACAATTATTTTTGATCCATATACAATCAAGATTCAATCTTTATGCCTCATAATCAATAATCTCATACCATACACATCTCTACAAGTTCTACAATCATGCTACATACAATCCATGACTAACAAGAGTCCATCCCTAGCATGATACCAAATATTATGAGATAAAATATAACAAGAGATTTGGAGTGTTACTCACCTCAATAAGAAAATTGATAAAGAATAGTAGCCTTCTCCTCCAAGCAATAGATCCACTCCTCAAAGACTCAAAAAAAATCACCAAAAACATCCAAGAAAAAGGGAGGCCTAAAGTTTGCTGCCCTCTAAATAGGCCGAGATGGTTTAGGGTTTCTTTGGGAAAGTTTTACAAATAAAACCCCCTAGAAGTCCCAATTTGCAAAGTTTAATTATTTATCCAATCAAATCAAATCAAATCTTATCCCCTAAGTCAATCCTCTGAAAACCGGCCCCCAAATGTAGCCCAACAAAATTTTGAATTCAAATTTTGCCTCCAAAAAACTTTTTACACAAAAGTCTCCTTCTTTCAAAATATTTACAAAAATAGTTTCTCTTATTCAGAAAAATCCCAAAAAAATAAAATACAACCAATCATAAAAGAAGACAATTTATTTAGGAACTAAAAATTTTAATGTACATTTCAAAAATATTTACACATGTTTTGCATGTGCAAAATGACCATTTCATAGAAATTCAAAATAATTAAATAAATTCATTTAAAATTTATGGAGCGTTATAAGTCAATGGGGTCTCACCATCGCACAAGCGTCCCTCTACACCGGGTGGAGGCATCTCCCACGGATAGTCACTAAGGCAACCCGCTTCGATATGCCTCTTGGTCAATACCTTCCTCAAATAGCTAAGCACCACTTCTGCCTTGGATAGCTTCTCCCATAAATAAGTAAGCCCCAACTCCGCCACACGCATCCTGGTATGAAGATGAGTAATCTTGCCATCATGGGGATCACCGTCGTCGTACACAACATCTACTATTGGGAAAGAGAAGGGAGTCAAGACAACATTAGCAAACACAAAGGACTTCACAGCTCAACAACTCAAGGCAATGATTTCAGTTCTCAACTCTTCTTCCGAGCTCCCCCAACAACTCATTGCTACATACAATGAGTGTGGTCCTCTGTACCTTACTCGAATTCCATCAACAATTCATTCTCCCCATATAATGAGTCTGGTCTTCCGTTCGCCACCCGAGCCTCTCAAACGGCTTATTGACTTTGTATAGTGAGTTCAGGGCTCCGTTCACCTCTCGAGCAGTCTTCTTCTTCCACAGCGTGTTCAGAGGTTAACTCACCACTGGATCTGCTCCTTATACTCAACTCTTGAATAGCTATCCTCTAGAGCCCGATAACACTCTTCATCTCGCTCACCTCCCAAGCTGCTATGTTCATCTACAGTGAGTTCGAAGCTCAACTCATCCCTAGAGTTGCTCCCTAAATCGCCTTCCGAATGGCTTTCCCCTAAAGCCTGGTGATTCCTTTCATCCTACTCGCCTCCCGAGCGGCCTTCTTCTTCCATAACAAATTTGGTGCTCAACTCCCCCTTGAGTTGCTCCCTAAACTCGCCTCCCAGATGGCTCTCCCTTAGAGCTCGGTGATGCTCTTTATATCGCTCGCCTCCCAAGCGGCCATCTTCCTCTACAGCAAGTTCGAAGCTCAACTCATCCATAGACCTGCTTCTTTAACTCACCTCCCAAGCGACTCTCTCCTAGAGCCAGAAGATATCATTCATCCCGCTCGCCTCCCGAGCGGCCTCTTCATCCATAACGAGTTCGGAGCTCCGCTCAGAGTTGTTATCTAAATTGCCTCCTGAACAGCCCTCCTCTAGAGCCCGAAAATGTTTTTCATCACACTCGCCTTCTGAGTGGCCTTCTCCTTCAAAACGAGTTCAGAGCTCAACTCACCCCTAGAGCTGCTATCTAAATTCACCTTCCAAACGACTCTCTCTTAAAGCTCGTGACTGCTCTTCATCTTGCTCGCCTTTAGAGTGGCTTTCTCTTTCCACAACGAGTTCAGAGCTCAACTCACCCTAGAGCTGCTCTCTAAACTCGTATCACGCCCTGCTTCCCAAAAATACAAAATACGAGCATGTGATATTGGCCCAACGAATGACTTGCATCATCCATAAGCTATTATCAATTCAACCCAACAACATAAACAGGAAAGCAAAACAACCACGCATATAATAAAAGAATAATCACATGAATAACAATACTTGGAGTTTAAGCATGAAATAACCAAACATAATAACAATCCAACATCTGGAATCAACAATAACAATAGTCAGGTCAAAAGCCCAAAATACAAAGAAATAACAATGTTCAATTATTTAAGTCCTCAAAACGAAATAATAATTATTTAGGTGGCGATGCAAATCAATTCTTTCACCATTGTTGTTTTCCTAATCCATCAGGCAATTCTCCTTGATTACCTGTAAGTTGTTCATCTAAAAAGAGAGAATAGTATGTCCTTAGAGCAAGTCGTGGACAGCGAATAGAGAAATAAAGAAACAATGACAATAACGATATAACAATGAATTCAATGAACAATGAAATCAATAGCATTAAACAAAGGCAAAATGATAACGGTGCAATGTTCAATAATAATGATTGATAACGATAACAGTAAACGATGATAATAACGGTAAACAATAATGATAACACTGTTCAATAACAATGACAATATGCAATGACCAGGCGATGACAATCTTAAGTCTATTATTTATTTTAATCCTAACTAATGCACGTACTACAGCATCCCATAACTACAGGTTCGATGCATACGATCAGTTTCGTTTAGACTAAGGTGGTAGATTCTATCGATCATGTACTCTGCACGATATATCATTAAAATGATAACACTAGCTATTGCTGCAATTCCTTGTACAATAACGATAACACTCGCTATTGACTCAATTTCTTGCATAATGACGATAACACTGGCCATTGACGCAATTTCTTGCACAATGATGATAAAGATATTTTGGGAACAAGGCCCACACTTCCGAGTGCAGTCACTATATCATCAACTACTCTAGTCAACCCTTAACCCCTGCTTGATTAACATTCTTTATTCAATCAACATGAAATACTGGTTGGCAATATTACGATACTAATAGGGAACAATAGGGATAGTAATATTAATGGGAAACGATAAGGCGATTAATAAGGGACACTAGAATGATGATAACACAACCCTAAGATTATGCAATGTACTTCATACAATTAAATGCACCACAATATTATAGATTCAATTATATATTATTAAACACGAAAATACAATTTTGGACAGCAATAGGTTGTTGTACCAAAATTGAATTTCCCGCTGCTATAAAATAGAAAATGTGGATCCATCAGAAGTTCAAGAAACTAGACTCCTGCCCGGTTCCAACACATATTAAAAGTCCAAAATCCGACAACAGTAGCTAGGTGAAATACAGTGTTCTTTACAGGTTACAGATTCTGGCTGGTTATCGATGTTAACTAGTTCCAGTTATAAAAATAGTAAATATTCATTTTAAAAATCAGCAAAAATAATTTTCATGACCCTAAGCATGTTAACTATTAATATGAAATTTATCATGGCAATATTTGATCATTAGTTCATCTAATCCATCAGTTTAACATGGTATATGCATAAATCTGGAAATAAAATGCAGCAGCAGTAAAATGGTCATAACTCATGCAATATAAGTTGGAATTCAATAATTTTTGATGTTCTAGAAACTAGACACATAGGGCTACATTTCATATTCAGAAAGTTATTGATTTTGATGAAAGTATCTAGATCGAAACAGCATGACAATATTCAGGTTGACAGTAAATTTCAGGATCTCAATATATTTTTTATGAATAAAAAGATTAAAATATTATAAATGATGAGTTAGGGGTTGACAACATAAATTGCTGCAAGTTACATCTATGTGAACATGGTATTAAGAGGTATAATGTCCATAATCTTACTAATCACAATCAACCAATACACCAACATCAATCATATAACAACCAACACTAGCATACAGTCTACAATAGTTATATAATGTCATGACATGAATTACAATAACAATCCCTATTCATATGTTCGATAATTATCTACATGAATGCATGCAAGATCTACATAAAATGGAGGCAAAAGACGGCACAAAGTTGAGACTACTACTTGGATTTGCTCGGGTAAATCCATAGTATCCCAATGATAGATAACAGTAGACAATATACGATAATTAATATAGATTACTTGTAGGATTCAATAAACAATATCGAATACGATACAATAACTATTCAAGGAAAATGAATTGCCTTTAATAATGACGTTAGATCCGAAATATCGAGAATAACGGGATTAGGATCCCGGGCGACGACGACAATCGCCAACCAAGCGAATCTTGATGTTGTGATCACAATCGGGTACGGATCTAAATGACGATCAAGATCAAGATGGCGATCAACGGTCAGTAATGAACTTGATGATGATAATCAAGATCTGATCGGATGGATCAGTGTGGATCTTGATGAGGATCAAGATGTTGATGATGATCACGATCTTGATGATCAAGGATCGGACAGCCAAGATCAAATAGCTTGATGATGATGATGATGATCACGATTGTTGATCGGACGACTACGATTTGAACTTGATGCACTGTTAGCTTGAACCAAGAACAGAGGAGCTCGGTTCAGCGATGGCCAGAGGCAGGGGCGGTCCGGACTGGGGAGGCAACGTTGACTTCAGAGTTCGAGGTTGTTGGAGGGCGGGGTTCGGTGCATTGCAGTGAGGAAGTGGAGTCAATGGTGGGGAAGGCAATACTGGGGTTGCGGTAAGGATTAGCCGACAAGGGCTCAAGGTTGAAGATGAGCGGGGATGGTCGATGGGGTCCAGGCAGTTCGGGCGGCGACTCTGGCTGAGGTCGAGTGGAGGTCAGGGGTAGGAGAGAGAGAAGGTGAAGGGTTGCACAGTAAAGGGGTTTGCGAGGTTTGAACAGTGGGGGGAGATGAAGGGGTTTCTGTGTTAGGATTTTTTTAACTGATTTAGGTAAATAATGGGGGATTAAGGGGGTAGTTGGAGATAAGAGGAGATCATGGGACACGTGAGTATTGGTGACCAGGAGTAAAAGAGGGGATTGATCTGCTAGTGGAGATATAGGGTGGTTTTGGGTTAGTGGGTTTGCGGATCAAGATTCAATAGAAATGGATATTGGGTTTTGGGTACAATATGGGTCAAATAGAAGGACAATTATAAACCCAACAAAATAAAAGGCAAATCCATGAAATTAAATTTGAATAAGGAATCAAAGAAGATTCAAATAATCAAATTGAGATGAAGGATAAATCATGAATAATATTATAATTGATATTATTCGATACAATAAATGGAAAAAAATGAAATGTTATTTAAATACAAAAGAGATTACAATGGATATCAATAATAAAAGGAAAAATAAAAACGGGAGTTACAATCCAATCCACCTTACAATAAAATTTCATCCTCGAAATTAATTCAAGTGGCAATAGGATTACCCTGTTGAAAAAGAAAAAAGATACACACAAAAAGATGGGGAAACTTCTTCTGGATCTCATCCTCAAGCTCCAAGTCGGCTCACCCGGCGAGTGAGGATTCTAAGAAACCCGAACCAACCTGATGACCTTATTCTTCAAAATCTTCTCTCGTCGGTCCAAAATCGAAACCCGACGGATCTCACAGGAAAAATCTGGCCGAACAAACACTTTCGAGTTTCGATAACATGACTGTCATCCCTGATATACTTCCTGAGTTGGGAGATATAAAAGACATCATGCACTTCAGATAGAGCCGACGGCAACGCAAGTCTATAGGCCACCTTGCCTACTCACTCCACAAAATCAAACGGCCCAATGAATCTAGGGCTTAGCTTGCCCCCGCCTCCAAACCGGATAACTCCCATTCATGGTGATACCTTGAGGAACACGTGATCACCCACTTCAAACACCAATGGTCTCCTGTGAATATCTTCTCATTTCCTCTATCTATCCTAAGCTGTCTATAGGTGTTTCTTGATCTGGGACACTGTATCAATAGTCCTCGTGATCAGCTCAGGCCCTAAAAGCTTCCTCTCACCAATGTCATTCCAGTACACCGGCGATTTACACTTCCGACCATACAAAGCTTCATACGGAGCTGCCTTAAGACTTGCTTGGTAGCTATTGTTGTACGAAAACTCCACCAAGTGTAGATGATCTTCCCAAGATCCTCCAAACTGCAGAACACATGTAACCCCCATTTCTGCAAATACGTATTTCCTGAATATTTTCTGTATTTCAATATTTATAAATTCATTGTTTGTTAAATTCGATTTGAATTTTATGTTAAAGTATTTTTCTAAACAATAGTTATAATTATTTCGAATAAAGTTTGTTTCTATTTCAACTTGATCAACTATTCACATTTTAACCCTCAAAAACATTATTACTGTTTGGACTATTTCAACAAATTCCTATTTTTATATAATGATATTATTCTGATAATCACTATTATTATTGTTAGTATTTTTATTCTTATTATTATTATTATTATTATTATTAATGTTATTATTAGTATTATTATTTTTGTTGTCATGGTTAGTATTATTACTCTTATTGTTAATGTGATTATTTATTATTACTAATTGTTATTATTATTATCTCCTTCAGTTGATTATTAAAACAAATCCATTCTTATTTAATAATTGTGTTTTTAATTATTTCAAATATTTTATGTAATGTAATACAAATTATATTTTTGTTATAAATCATATTTTATCAGATATCTTATTCTTTTGTGTTTGGGTTTATGTTGATTTGTTATATTCATATCCAATCTAATTTTATTTATTGGATCTAAAACCCTATAACCCAATAACCCAACATCTTGATAATCCTATATAAACTTAACCTAACCCTAGCCCTTAACCCTAGCCGCCTACTTTGCTACCTCCCCATGTTCACCCCCTTCTCCATCTCCCGCTGCTCTCTACCATCCCGACCCACCTCTGTTTCTCCAAACCCCATATCGAAGCCACTCACCCTCCCTCTTTCTCTGACCACCACCTCAACCACCCGCCTCTCCTCGTCGACCCCATACCATCCCTGACCATCCCCTCATCCCATTGTCTTCTCGCCAAACAAAACCCATCCCCACCCAAGTCCCGCACCCCCTGTCTTCCTCTCCCATCGCTTCGACCACCCTTCGTCTTCGCCTTTGCTCCACCCTTCACCACCACCATCCCGTTGCCCCGTCATCTTCATCCTCCCCTCATCTTCGCCAATCCCCCACCGTCCAAATCCATCACCTGCACCCTTCAAATCCTCCTCATCCACTGCTCCGTCGATCCCTCGTCACCTTCCGCCTACCAGGACCACCTCGATCCTCCCCACAACCACCAAAGATCGCCCTCTTCCTCGTCGTCATCCTCTAGAGCTCGAACCCCCGCCTTCTATCCTCCTTTATTTCGGTGCAAAATAGAGGATCGGATTGCCCCGCCGTCCTCGTCACTGTCGTCGCTCCTCGACTGCCAGTGCCCTGTCATTAGCCGCCCTCGCTCTCGTCGCTACTATCGTGCCTCGCTCAGTCCCCACCATCGAGCCGCTGTCCCTCTCTCTCTCGCTCCGTTCGTTTTGGTCCATCCCTGTGGAGAAGAAGAAGGATTGGTTGTAATGTTTTCTGTTCGTGAAGAAGGGGAGAGAGGGATCTGTGTTTGGTGTTTTGTGAAGGAGTAGGTTGTTGTGTTGTGTTTTGAGTCCACTATTTGATGTTTTTCTGTTTGGTGTTGCACGTAGAGCGCACGTGCTTTTGTGTTTCCGTGTTCGTGGATTCGTCGGCCGGGATTCTCATCCTGTTATTCTAATATATTCGAATTAACCGTCTAAAGGCAAGTCTCTTCTTGAACTAGTTTATTGTTTTGTTCAAGATTCTTTGATCTCTGCAAGTAGATCCAGTCCTTTTTATCCTACTGCTACTGAAATTCCGTTAAGTTTATTGAGGGTTTACACGAGGTAACCCCATATATTCTTAACATCATGCCGAAATCTTTGATCTAAAACCTAGTCCCTCTTGTACATTGCATATGCACGTTTACATGAAAAATAGCTAGATCCATGTTAGATTGAATTGAATTAATGAATTGATTACCATGCATGTGAAATTGCATCTTAAAACTGGAATTATGCATGTTAAACATCTAGCATCATTGTGATTAATAATTAGCATGAACTATATGGTTGTATGATTAAGTTGTTGCCTATTCATATCGAATTATATTTTGGCCTGCTGTTTGTTTCTTTTGGATCAGATTATCGACCATGCTGTTGTTGTAATTTGAAATAACTTTATGAATATGATTTATAGCCCCATGAATCTATTTTCCATAACTTTTAACAGATTTGAATTTCGAGTTATAATCTGTTAGATATCAGTATTTTAGTACAACTGTGTCTGAATTTCCAGATTCATAAACTCATGCGTACCTTTCTGTTTCATAATTAAATAGAACGTGTTATCCGTAAAATAAAAATATGAAATAAATTTTGCTAAGACTAGACATGTGTAGGAATCACCCTAAATTTTTATAGATTTAATTGATGAGGTTTCTGATCTGTTTCACACATATTTATACAATCTATAACCTGCTGCCTGAACATAAAATCTGGAAAGAATAGGATTTTCACCCTAAGTTCTGTAACATTTATATGTCGTATATATATTTGCTAGAACCGGTAGAGAGTCTAGTTTTTAGAATTTCTGATGAATCCAGATTTTCTTTTCTGTAGTAGCAGTAATCTGTGTTTTTGTACAGCAACATCATGTTGTCCAGATTGTGTAATTTGTGTGTAATTAATATTTTTGCTTCTTGCTTTATCTGTAACGAGTAGAATTAGTCACACCTAGCATACTACAACATTGACACATTCTTGCATGCTCACCTAGGATAAAATAAAATGATAACAAGCCGAGCTATTAATAGATGACTTGGTAGTGAACGATCAGAAAAAGTACTCGGTAAAGGCCTTCTTGCTCACATGAACACTTGACATGGAATGATAAGTGATATGGCTAAAAATGGGGTTAAATCGGGACCATCCAGATCGAGCACGAATCTTGAAGCACGGGGTAAAAAGGTAATTTCACATACAGATGGATCCAAAACGGGTATTGGGCCTCCTTCTCACAAAACCAACCACCCGCGAATAGATCCACATCAACTGGGCACGGATCCCGACCCGATACAAGCCCGGTTCACCATGAGGAGAATCAAGGCCACTGATTTGACTAAATCAAATCAATAAGCCTGATTAGCTCTCACCAGGGAATCAGGGCCTAATTTCCCAAAACAGAATGGGAGGATTTTCCTCCTGGCTGTTAGGCAGGAAATCAGGACCCTAACCGTTCCAAAGGCGACTATAAATATAACCCCTCTACCACCAAGACCAGGTTAATCACTTCTTCACCACTTGAGCTCTTTCTTAATCTTTTTCTGATTACTAACAAGAGCGTCGGAGGGTGCGTCGCCGGAATCAACCCCGGTGTCTCGCACTTCCTTGCAGGTTGCGACGGGAGCAAGAAGGCCGAGTCAACTGTTCAGGTTTTTCTCGGACTCACAAATTCTATCTGTTTACCCCCACACCGAAATCAGCGGTAACAGATTGGCGCCGTCTGTGGGAAAAACCACACGAACAGCCTCAGCCCATTCTCCGTCATCCTCTGCAGTCATGCCACCGAAGAAGGTCAGATCCAGAGGGTCGAACCGTGTGGGCAACCTCGCTGACCCGGCGAATGAAGCCCCAGTCAATCCCATTCCTCAGTCCGACCTCCCTCCGCCGACCCAGCAGGTCCCACCTCCTCCTCCCAAGCAGCAGCCCAACAATGGTCCGTCCGGTCATAACGGTCGGAAGGAGAAGCAGCCCCTCAATCCGGGCCATGTCTCGGTCCACAATGGGTCCTCGGACTCGATGGCTTCTCATCATCCTGACCTCCGCATCACACTTCTGAACCGCCAGAAGGACGACGACCTCCGAACCCATCTCGACGAGAGGCGGGCCCGAGAGGGAGCCTCCCGCCAGCGTCGAGTTGAGCGGTCCCCACGTCGCCGGGACGGCATAAGGTCTCCGGACCGCAGAGGCCGAGCGGCGTCCCCCGAGTGCCGAAGGAGAAGGTCCCGTTCCCCCGGGGATCGGCGTCATCCGAGGGATCGAGATGCACCTATCAGTCGAGCCGAATTCCTCCAGTTTCAGGAGACCGTTCTGCAGGCTCTCAATCTTCGGCAGAATGTCCAGAATGCTCAGAGGGCTCCGACGCCCCCCAGGGATCCCAGTCCTCGGCGCCGAACCCGGAGCCCTTCCCCGGCTCCCAGCCGCCAGCAGCGGGAACAAAGCCCTCGCCAGTCCCAGGACTACCGGCGCCGCAGTCCACGCTCCTCTTCCTATGAAGAGGAGTCCGGGGGGTCATACGATTACCAGCGTAGGGACGACGCCCTCATCCGCCGTCTCCATGAGGTGGAGAGGCGTATCGGCCGCATGGACAGGGAGGAAGAGTCCCGAGCAGGAACCTTCCGTCCCAGCCGACCCCCCTTCTCACGGTCGATCATGGAGGCCCACATACCGAGGAGTTTCAAACCGCCACAGTTTGAAACATACTCAGGGGAATCCGACCCGGTCGATCACGTCGAAAGCTTCAAGACACTGATGCTGATCCATCAAGCTTCCGACGTGGTGCTCTGCAGGACCTTCCCTGCCACCCTCAGGGAGTCGGCTCGGGAATGGTATTCCAGGCTCGCCCCCTCATCCATCTTCTCATTCGAGCAGTTCGAGACGCTGTTCATAACTCACTTCGTGAATAGCCGGCGAGCCGAGAAGACAAGTCTTTCCCTACTGAACCTGCGGCAGGAGAGGGAAGAGAAGTTGCGGGGCTATGTGAAAAGGTTCACCGCAGAGGTCAGGTCTATCGCCTCCTTGGACCAGTCCGTGGCCACCGTGGCGTTCCAGTCGAACGTCCTCAACGCCAACCTCCGATCGTCCCTAGCCAAGAAACCGCCGCATGACTTCGCCAACCTCCTCCTGAGGTGCGAGAAGTACATCCGAGCCGAGGAGGCTGAAGCCCTTCCGAGCTTCGGAGGGCCCTCCGCGGGTTCGAAGAGGAAGGCGACGGGGGAAGAAGGGTCCAAGAAAGCTCAAAAGGACATTGGCGGCCAGCGCCGCCCTGCCCCCAGGTTCGAAAAGTTCACTCCCCTCACCACTAATGTCTCTACTATCCTAATGGAGGTGGAGAAGGAGGGAGTCATCCCTCCGGCTCCGAGGATGCACACCCCAGCGAAGAGGAGGAACAAAGATAAGTGGTGTCGTTACCACCGAGACCACGGACACGACACGAATGACTGCCGAGCTCTGAGAGATGAGATTGAAGCCCTCATTCGGAGGGGGCAGTTGGCCAAGTTCGTGAAGGCAAACGATCGGACAGATTGCAACTCCCCTCCGACTCGGGGGGCTAACAAGCGCTCTGAGCGGCGCGAAGAGACACCCGAGTTCGAGGAGGAACGGGTTCTGCACTTGGTCCACGGAGGCCCCATGGGGGGCTCCTCTAATTCCTCCCGGAAGGCCTTCGTCCGAGAGGTCAACTCGGTCCATAGTGCCCCTCCCCCGAAAGGTCTCGGCATCCCTGTGTCTTTCTCCGATGCCGACCTCGAAGGAGTCCGAACCCCCCACTGCGATGCCCTCGTCATCGACCTCCGCATGGCCAACTTCAAGGTACAGAGGATTTTGGTGGACAACGGGAGTTCGGTCAATATCCTTTTCCTCTCGGCCTTTCGAGGCCTGCAGCTGTCCCGAGACCGTCTCAAGCCGGCCGGTTACACTCTCCACGGGTTCACGGGGGTCCCGGTAACCGTCGAAGGGGTGATAACCCTAGATGTTACTGCAGGGAAGCACCCCTACTACCCGGACCGAGCCGATGGACTTCATGGTCGTCGACGTCCCAGCAGCATATAATGTCATCCTAGGCCGCCCCGGCCTAGCCGCCCTGGAGGCTGTCCCCTCGGCATACCATTTGAAAATGAAGTTCCCCACTCGGTCGGGAGTAGGGGAAGTCAGGGGAAGCCAGGAAACAGCCCGGAAGTGCTACATGACTTCCACCGGGGGACCAGTGCTCTCGCTCGAGACACTGGAGATCCCCGAGCCGAAGGCCCGCCAGACGTCCGAACCGGCGGACGAATTGGAAGAAGTGCTCTTCTCGGACGAGGATCCGAGCCGGAAATTTCTCATCAGCAAATCCTTGCCGACTGCACTGTGTTCGGACCTGATTAAATGCATCCGGGCAACCGTGACCTGTTTGCATGGTCAGCCGCGGACATGCCCGGCATTTCCGAGGAGCTCCTCGTCCATCGCTTAAGTGTCGAACCGGGGTGCAAACCGGTCCAGCAGAAGAGGCGAAAGTTCACTCCCGAGCGACAGCAGGCCATCAAGGAGGAGGTTGATAAACTTCTAAAGGCCAAGTTCATACAGGAAGTAAATTATCCCGAGTGGCTGTCGAACGTTGTAATGGTCAAGAAGTCCAATGGCTCATGGAGGATATGCATTGACTTCACCGACCTGAACAAGGGGTGTCCGAAGGACCCCTTCCCGCTCCCGAACATCGACACCCTTATCGACGCCACCTCGGGCCATGAGCTCCTCAGCTTCATGGATGCCTTCTCGGGGTACAATCAAATCCGAATGTTCCCTCCGGACATTCCGAAGACTTCCTTCGTCACCGACCAAGGCCTCTACTGCTACCGGGTAATGCCGTTCGGCCTGAAGAACGCGGGCGCCACCTACCAGCGCCTCGTCAACAAGGTCTTCCAGAACCAGATCGGCCGAAACATGGAGGTGTACGTTGACGACATGCTCGTCAAGAGCATCCGCGGCACCGATCATGTAGCCGACCTCCAGGAGGCCTTCGGCGTGTTGAGGAAACATAGCATGCGGCTGAACCCGAACAAGTGTGCGTTCGGTGTCTCCTCGGGAAAATTCCTCGGCTTCATGGTAAGCCAGCGAGGAATCGAAGCTAATCCCGAAAAGATTAAGGCCATATTAGACATGGCTCCGCCTCGGAATGTCAAAGAGGTGCAAAAGCTCACTGGCCGGCTCGCTGCTATCGGCCGGTTCCTTTCGAAGTCGGGGGAAAAGTGCCTTCCCTTCTTCAAAGCACTCCGGGGGGGCAAAGGTTTTGAATGGGGCCAACCACAACAGGAATCATTCGACCAGCTGAAGGCCTATTTGGTGAACCCCCCCTGCTCAGTAAACCGGTCCCGGGCGAGACTCTCTTCGTCTACTTGGCCGCCTCCGAGCAGACCTTAAGTGCTGTCTTAGTGAGAGAGGAAGACCGGGCCCAGAGGCCTATCTACTACGTGAGCAAGGTGCTCCGGGACGCCGAGCTCCGCTATCCGAGGATAGAAAAGATAGCCTACGCTCTGGTCATGGCAGCAAGAAAACTTCGGCCGTACTTTCAATCCCACTCGGTCGTTGTCCTCACCGACCAACCCCTGAAGCAGATCCTCCACAAGCCTGAGACCTCGGGCCGGCTGATGAAGTGGTCCATTGAGCTAAGTCAGCACGACATCTCTTATCAGCCTCGGATGGCAATTAAGGCACAAGCTCTCGCCGACTTCATCGTAGAATCCACTATCCCCGAGGTCGGCCACGTCCCGAATGGGCCCCCCATTTGGACAGTTTTTGTGGACGGATCCTCTTGTAATGAAGGAAGCGGCGCCGGAATCGGACTCCTTCGAGGTCGGCATCCGCATGAACTTCAAAGCCTCGAACAACGAGGCGGAGTACGAAGCCCTCATCACCGGGCTCGGGCTCGCCCGAAGTGCTGGAGCCCAACGCCTTCGGATTCACAGTGACTCCCAACTGGTCATGAACTAGGTCTCGGGCGAATATGAGGCCCGAGACGAGCGAATGGCGAAGTACCTCGCCAAGGTCCGGGACCTCCTGAGCCGGTTCGAAGAGGCCACCATCGAACGAGTCCCTCGGGAAGAAAACTCACAGGCTGATGCCCTCTCCAAATTGGCTTCGTCCTCACTTCAAGGTCTCGAACAGACCGTGCTGATCGAAGTCCTCTCCAAGCCGAGCATCGAAAATGAGTCGCCCGCCTCGGCGGAGTCGTTGCCAGTCATGCTACAAGACGATTGGATGAGGCCATTGATAGAATTCTTAAGGGATGGAGTTCTGCCTTCGGATCCCAAAGAGGCTCGCCGAGTCAGGACCCGGGCCGAGCGGTTTGTCCTAATCGAGGGTATCCTATACAAATGCTCTTTCTCTCAGATAGACGGCCGACCGTACTTAAGGTGCCTCTCTCCGGATCAAGCCGAATACGCCCTGCGAGAGCCTCCACGAAGGCATCGAAGGGGCGCACTCAGGATTTAGGTCCTTGGCCCGAAAAGCTTTAAATTATGGGTATTTCTAGCCGACCCTTCTTCAAGACGCCGAGCGACACGTTCGGCAATGCAGTTCCTGTCAGAGACACTCTAACATCCGACGCCTCCCTCAGGCCAACCTCGCCTCCCTATCAAGTCCCATCCCCTTCGCAATGTGGGGCATGGACTTACTAGGGCCCTTCCCTCCAGCTCCGGGTCAGCTCAGGTTCTTGGTCGTAGCCATCGACTATTTCTCGAAGTGGGTCGAGGCCGAGCCCCTCGCCACTATAACCGAGAACAAAGTGGTACAGTTCTTCTGGAAGAGCATCATATGCAGGTTCGGAGTCCCCCGGGTCCTCGTAACGGACAACGGGACTCAGTTCACAGGCGCAGCGTTCCGAGCTCTATGCGACGACCTGGCCATTCAGCAGCGCTTCTCGTCCGTCTCCCATCCTCAGTCGAACGGACAGGCAGAAAATGCCAACCGGCAGATCCTCACAGGTATCAAGAAAAGGCTCGACAAAAGCTCCAAGGGCTTATGGGTCGACCAACTCCCCAACGTCCTATGGAACTACCGCACGAGCAAACGGACCCCCACAGGCAAGTCCCCCTTCAACCTCGCCTACGGGTCTGAGGCCGTGATACCTCTTGAGGTCGGAATACCTTCCCCTCGGCTCACAGCCTTTGACAAAGCACAGAATGCCAGAGACCTCAGAGCAGAATTGGACTTGATAGACGAGCTGAGGGAAAGGGCATCGATTCGGCAGCAGATCTTCCGAAGAAGAGTTGAATTGGCGTACAACAGGAAGGTCCGGCCTGCCAACCTTAAGCAAGGAGATTTGGTCTTGAGAAAGCTAGCTATATCCCTCCCCAGTCAGAAGAGCAAGCTCGCTCCGAACTGGGAAGGGCCGTACAGGATCACAAAGGTAGTTCGGCCCGGAACATATCGCCTCGAAGACCTAGAGGGCAGAGAGCTTCCGAGGACCTGGAATGCCGACCACCTCCTAAAATACCAAGAGAGCGCTCCGACGCCACTCTAAGTAACAAGGAGTATCGAGCCGTTCCGGTCTTCCGACTTGTAACCCATTTTTTCATAAATTTTACTATGTAAAACGGTTCGCCGTCAAATATCAATAAAGAAAGCCCTATTATGTTTGTGAATCCGCATATTTTTCTCCCCTCTTATCACCTGCCTTTTATATTGTGATTTCAACCAATGGTTCGGAGTCCACGTTCGGCTCGGCCTCATTCCTTCGGTTCGTCTCCGGACGGAACAGAGGTAGACCGCCGTTCCGAACTGCTCCCACAGCCGTTGAACTATACCGATGGTTCGGAGTCCAACACTCGGCTCGACTTTACCTCCTCGGCTCGTCTCCGGACGAACCAGGGGTAAATCACCGTTCGGAATTGCTCCCACAGCCGTTGAACTATACCGATGGTTTGGAGTCCAACACTCGGCTCGACTTTACCTCCTCGGCTCGTCTCCGGACAAACCAGGGGTGGATCGCCGTTCGGAATTGCTCCCACAGCCGTTGAACTATACCGATGGTTCGGAGTCCAACACTCGGCTCGACTTTACCTCCTCGGCTCGTCTCCGGACAAACCAGGAGTAGATCGCCGTTCGGAATTGCTCCCACAGCCGTTGAACTATACCGATGGTTCGAAGTCCAACACTCGGCTCGACTTTACCTCCTCGGCTCGTCTCCGGATGAATCAGGGGTAGATCGCCGTTCGGAATTGCTCCCACAACCATTGAACTATACCCAAGGTCCGGAACACATAATCCGAACTCTCCTAACTATCAGCCGAAGCCCGAAGACCCACACATTCGGTCGGCTCCCGAGAAAGTGCCTTCCCGAGCGTGTAAACGGGGAAAACACACTTTCCCCTCAACTGTCGTGCACGATCTCGATCAAACGGCTCAGATCTTGCCACCTGCGCTAAACGACAAGATAACGTTTTCTTGGGGACTGAGCCGCCTCGAGATTCGCGCCTACGTTCCACGACTCAGATCATGCCACCAGCTCTAAACGACAAAACAGCACTTTCTTGGGCGCAGAGCCGCCTAGGAATTCGTACCGTACCGCGTCAGAGCCGCTAAACGACAAAATACCGTACCCAGGGGGACCCGTTCGGTTAAACAAACATGCTCGGTTCAAAGATCTCGGCACGACCGACACAGTTATAAGCAAAGACAAATATGCAAGGCAATGAAAGGGAATTTTATTAATGGTCGGCGTGTAATACAAAACATTCCATTACAAAGTGTTGGCAAACAAAACACACAACGCCCGACCCACTACACTTGTCTCTCATATAGACACATCCTCACTAGACTGTTCATCCACCTCGGCTGGCAGCTCCTCTGCGTCCCCCCGGAGCTTCGCCATCGTAGCCTGCAAGTGCCGAATCTTCGAAAGCAAGTCGTCCCGCTCGACAATAATCTTCGACTGGTTGTGCCGAATGCATTTGACCCGAAGAGCGTTGCTGAATGCGGTTTGCGAATCTTCATCCTTTCCTGCGGGGCTCAGCTCGACGATCCTATTCTCCAAGCGTTGGATCTCGGCTTCCCGGAGATCAAGGACGGACGAAAGGTGGGCCCACTCACTCTCAGCCCGGCGTAATTTCAGATCGGCGCTCCTAGGGCTCAGAACCACCGTCCCAGAAGTGGCCTCGAATTCGGAGTCATCATTCGAACGTTCAGAGTCCGAGCCATGGATCGTCACCACGAGCTGAAAGAAAGGGAAAACGAATAACACAACTTCAATACACTGCCAATGTCTAACACTTGAAAATTTTCCAAAAAGATTCGCATTCAGACATGATAGTGTTACAGACAGCCGAACCGACCCCATAATTAGGTTTTTACAACAACCAACAAAAAAGGAAAACGACATGATGAGGGCCTCTTCGGAAGGGGAATGCTTCGGTTTAGGGAAACGCGAGGACGATGAGGCCTGCCCTCCGTGCTCGACCCTAAACCAACGTAGCGTGATCCCCCTTCACTGCTAGTCCTAACAGCGACGCCGACCGAGGCACCGCTCGACGAGACAGACGCGCTACTTTGAGCATCGGCCGGACTCCGCCTGGTCATAGGTGAGCGCGTCGCAAGTTCGTAAAATGTAATCCCCCTCTCGCTCTCCTCGCGAGTGCACGACGTGCTGCGGACATTAGCTCTCTCCGACACGGGCTTGAGCGACGCGATCTCCTCCTCCAGTTCAATAATTCTATCCCTCAAGACGTCGTCCTTCGCCAATTTCTTCGGTCTAGGGGCCCTCAACGAGCCCGAGGCATTGGCGCTATCAGTCGCGAGCCGTCGGTAATGGGTGACCTCAATCCCCCTATCTATTGTGATCCTTCTGAGCCTGTCGATTTCGGCCGATAGCCTCTTGCGCTCGGTTGACGCTTTCTCCAGTTCGGAAGTCAGCTTCTCTCCCTCCGCCGAGCGTTCTTTCTCCGCTAGCTCCAAGTATTGGACCTCAGCCAAGAGATCGTCGATCTTCTGCTCGGCGGCGGCGAGCTCTCTACGGAGACTCTCGACTTCGCCTTCGGGACAAGGAGCCGAGGGGTGCTTCCGTAGTTGCCACAGCTCGCGACAATACCTCCGTAGAGCTGCCTTCGTCTCCTCCAGCCTGCCGAGCAGGAGAAATCGATTATACCGGCTCTGAAAGAGCTCGTCCTTCGTTTTCGCCAGCTCCTTCCGAAGGTATACAACCTCCGTAATCGGACCGAATCTCACCTGAAAAGCAGAGATAAATCCGAGGCCCAACACTTGAAGAAATTTATGCCAAATCAGACACTAAGTCCGAGACTCAACACTTGGACAAATTTTGGCCAAACAAAACGTTTTTTCATTCAAGATTCAAAGAGAATGTTATACAACAGTGGTGGCCAGTCCGCAGTTAGGCTTACAAAAAAAGACAAAAAAGAAAAAAAGACAACCGAGTCAGGGGTCGACCTTTTTGTCGTTCGGGTCCGTCGACCCCTCGGCCTTGTTCTCGCCATCGCCCCCGCCTCCGCCTTCGCTCCTGCTCTCCTCCTCGGAGTCCTCCTCCTCTTCTTCCTCGGCCTCGGCCTTCCATGGGTCCTCGACGGGTTCCGTCTCCCCCTCGGGGTCGAGCAACCCTTCGGGAACACCCTCCTCCCCTTCCACGAGGTCGTAAAAGTTGTAGGAGGACGTGTCGAAGCCCGGGTTCTTGGCGACCACATGTTGCAGGGCTCGGTCGTAGGCATCCACCATGTTCTGGAGTATGTGCAGTGCGGCCTCCTCCTGCACGGCCTTCTTCACCCTCTTCACCTTCCTGAGGTGTTTGGCCTTGATCTTCTCGACCCTCTTCCGAGCTTCCTCCGCTTCCGACCGAGCCTTGGCCAGCTCCTCCTTCAGCCCGGCTGCCTCCTTAACCGACGCCTCGAGCTTGGCCGTCGTATCCTTCAGCTCGGCCACCTCCTTCTCCGAGGCCTCAAGCTTGGCCGCCGTGTCCTTTGACAGCTGAACAGCGTCGGCCAGCTGCTTCTCCAACCCTCCTACTTCGGCAGCTCTCTTCGTCGAGAGAAGCAGCTCGTCATCAAGCTGCTTCGCGACCTTGACGCGCTCCGCCCTCTCCCGCTCCTTCTCATGCTCCTTGTTCGCCAACTCCTCGACCAGGAAATTGAAGTGGCAGAGGGTCTGAAAGAGAACAACACGTTAAAATCCGAATCCAAGAACTTAGAGAAATTCCAAGAAAAAAAAATGTGGACGAAGAAGAGCTCGGCCTACTTACCGACATGGTATTCCGGGCAATCTGCATCACGGCGTCCCCTGCCATCCTGGCCTTCAGGGTCGCTCGGTCCTTCGGGGTCGGCAGGTGCCTCACCGCCTCCATGCAGATGTTCCCGTCGCCCAAGAAGCCATCGACGTTCATCACCTGCCAGTCGGGGACGAAGATCTGCTTATGACGCTCAGTCAAGATCTTCTCCGCATCGGCGGTAAGGGGCGGAACCGGGAGGGACAGCGCATCCTTCACCCCGAACACGCTGCTCGACGAACCGGGAGCTTCCGCATTCGGGGTCGGCGCAGGTGCATCCGAGGCGAGGAGATCGGGGACCACGACCCCCCCTGCTCGGGGACCACGACCTTCGTCGGAGAGACAAGGACCTCGATCTCCCCCTCCTTGAGGACCGCGACCTTCGGTTGGTCGACAGCCTTCACAACCGAGGGCTTCTTCGAAACTCGGCTGTCCTGAGGCGCTGCCGACGGCCTCTTCTTCTTCTCCTGCTCTGCCCTGCCCTTCGCCACCAGAGCCTTGTAATCAAGTTTCATCGTCTCTGCAAAAGCCGAATGAAAAAACTTAGAAAAATTTTCATGAACTTTAAACAAAGAGTATAAATACCAGAAGCATACGAGGGTCGATCGGACTGAGACCCCCACTGAACAGATGCTCCTCCGTGATATCTTTCCAGCTTAGCGTTGGCAGGGCAAGGAGCTTCTTCTGGACCTCCTTGTCCTCATCACTCAGTGGCACCTCTCTCTTGGTCCGCTTGGGCAGACCCTTCCTTTGCCCAAACCGTCGGTATCACCCATGGCGTCAGAGCTCGGACGAGGAAGTACTTCTCCTTCCAATGTTTGATCGAGTCCGGGTTCTCGATCAACTTAACTCCCGTCCGCGAGAAAGGAAAAACCTCTGCTCGTCCCGCCTCGGCTGGCAAGGTCGGAAGAGACTCCGGAAGAGGAACATAGTCGGCTTGGCGCCGACCTCTTGGCATCGAAGGACGAACGCCACGACGTGCCTCCATGTGTTCGGCATCAGTTGGGCTGGACTCAAACCGTACCAGACCAAGACTTCAACCACGAACGGGTGGAGGGGAAAGCGGAGCCCGGCAATGAGGGAGTCGACCGGAAAGACACATACGTCCGACAAGGACTTTGTGTTGGCTCGGAACCCCGGCCCAGGAAGGAGCAGTACATACTCAAGCGGGATCCGGAAACCCTCTCGGATCAGACGAAGATCGGTCTTGGTAAGAGTTGAGATCCTATGGTCAACCTCGGACAGCTCCCTAGGCTCGTTCTCCTCCACCAGCTTAGCCGTACCTTGAGTGACTCTCTCCAAGGTATCCTCGGCGTAATCCCGAACGCCTCCCACGCTCGACATGGCGATGGGCTGCCGACCAAATGCCCCCGCTTTCTTCGGTGTTTCCACTATCGTGATCACGGCTTTACCCTTTCGGGACTCCGCCACGACTTCCTCGGGCACTTCAGCCACTTCACCCTCTTTATCCGGACGAACGATGTCTTGCTCACTCGGCTCCATTACTCCCTTCCCTTTATCCCCTCGGCTAACGGCTTGTTCCGAGGCGGGGGTCTCAGCCAAAATCTTAACCATTTTTCCTAAAAGAGAAGGGAAAGAGACTGACCTTGAAGTGACAGGCGCGGTCGGAAAGTTCGCCGGAAACTGGGAACGCTACCGCGACAGCTAGCAACGCCACCAGAGAGCTAAAAGCTTCGAAGCAAAGTAAAAACTGAAGAGAGAGAGTAAAAGTGAAAAGTGAGACCTGGTCTAAGGGGGGTGAAGATTTATAGTAAAATTGGGACGTCCCTTGGACTTCCAAACGAAAGTTTGCGACTTTTGGGCTGCTCTCGAAACGTCGCGAAGGCCCATCACCACTATCTCCGTCACCAAGTCAACTAGCTCGGCTCCAGGGAATCTGAATCCGAGCTACGAGCAATCCGAACATGCCGGCAATAGGGTCCGGTCGGAATCCGAGCAAGTGCCTTCCCGAGCGTGTAAACGGGGAAAACTCACTTTTCCCTCAACTTTCGCGCCTGATCTCGATCAGACGGCCCAGATCTCGCCGAGAGCACTAAACGACAAGATAGTGTTTTCTTGGGAGTTGCGCCCATCTCGAGATGCGCGCCCTCATCCAACGGCTCAGGGTGCGCCACGTTGCTCGGACGATTGAACCCTCGGACGCCCCACCTATGTCTAAAGGAACCAGAAAAATTTTGATTTAAAGTTTTAAGGCACCGCCCTCGGCGAGCACCCTCCGGGTCCCGTGCCTCAGTCGGTATTCCGCCGACCCACGGGCCCCGGTCAAAAACAGATCGGCACTCCCCCCATCTCTAACTCCTCCGGGCTGACATCCATCAAAAGCCATCAGCCCGGAAGGAAGACAGAGATGGGAGGGGGCCCATCAACACTCAGAGATCAGGAGAAACGCACCGTTCCAAGCTAGTTGGTAGCAACTGGAAGGCTCGGCTCGTCAGAGGACTCTGACAACAGCGCCTTCACAGTTGCTAACAACGGGCTCAGACGGTCCGGAAGCCCGAGCCAAGACTCATGGTGGAGCAGCGCACCATTCCGAGCTAGTTGGTTGCAACTGGAAGGCTCGGCTTGTCAGAGGACTCTGGCAACAGCGCCTTCACAGTTGCAACAAACGGACTCGGATGGTCCGGAGATCGGCATCGGACATGGATCATCACCTCTTCCACCAAGATCTCCGCCTACCTAGATACCCACTTCGGAGCGACCAAAGAAAGCAGAAGATCTTGGTGGAAGAACGACCACCCGTCCTTCCGAAGTGTCCCACACCTCGGGTCCGGACTATGGTCGTCGCCACTACTGCCTTATCCCCTCCCGCTCCTGACATCCCCTTCGGAGCAGTGAGGAACGAGAGAAGAATAAGACAACAGGGCGACCACCCGTCCTTCTGAAGTAACTCATCCCTCAGGTCCGGACTATGGTCGTCGCCACTACTGCCTCGTTCTCCCCCGCTCCTGACATCCACTTTGGGGCCGTCAGGAACAGAGAGAAAACCAGGCAGAAGAGCAACCACCCCCCCCCCCCCCCGGACCTCAAAGGAGAAGCTACCCAGGGCAGATACCTCCGAGGTGTGAAACTCTATGCTGATGGTGATTGAAATGACAAAGGGAGTGGGGTACTTATAGCCTGCCTCCAAGAACCAGCCATTATGACCCTCGGAAGTTGAAATGCCGCGCATTAATTAAGGGATTTATCCTTAATGACATCGGGAAGGCAGAACGACGCACAAATCCCGAAGCACCATTAATACCATTGGGAACAGAGCCATCTCGGATCGCCAAAAACCACAGGCCCTCGGTCGGCCGCCGAGCAAGTGCCTTCCCGAGCGTGTAAACGGGGAAAACTCACTTTCCCCTCAACTTTCGCGCCTGATCTCGATCAGACGGCCCAGATCTCGCCGAGAGCACTAAACGACAAGATAATGTTTTCTTGGGAGCTGCGCCCGTCTCGAGATGCGAGCCAATATCCAACAGCTCAGATAGCGCCACGTCGCTCGGACGACCGAAGCCACGCCCCCTCGGTCGGCATCCGAGCAAGCGTCTTCCCGAGCTGGTAAATGGAGAAAAAAGACACCGAGCTACTTGAACCGTTCGATCTCTCAGAAGTTCGCAATCCCAATGATGAACGGTCCAGATCGCGCCACGCGCGCTAAAAGACAAGATAGCGTTTTCTTGGGAACCGCACCCGTCTCGAGATCGGCACCGGCATCCGACAGCTCAGATAACGCCACGTCGCTCGGCCTGCCGAACCCCCTACCTCCGGTCGGCAGCCGAGCAAGCGCCTTTCCGAGCTCGTAAACGGAGAAAAACGCTGCCGAGCGGTAACAGCCATCAGATCTTTCCGAAATTCGCGCTCGTTCATGATCAACGGCTCAGATCGAGCCACGTCATCAATCGGTATTCAAATCGTTTTTTATTTATTTAAATCGTTTTATTTATTTAGAAATTGCGAAAAAATTGCTAAAAATTCAGGAAAATTAACTAAAAATTCTGGAAAATAATTGGAAATTTGGGGGGACATTTTAGAACCCCTAAACGAACTATTATTACCCAGAATGTACCGTTAAGGGCCCCCGAACGATTAGTGAACACGTCGCAAAATTAAATAAATAGTCCGAAAAAATAAATAAAAACCCTTAAATACCCGATGTGACCAGAGAACAGCCAGCGGCGTCAAAAGTTACCTCACTACCCCCTTTCTAGATTCAAAATCCCACATTTGGACTCCGATACAACTCCACCAACCACTAAAACAGCTAGACTACTCCTCAAAGTCTGATCCCGCTCAGTCTTTAGGAGTGGGGGGCTCGTGATATGGCTAAAAATGGGGATAAATCGGGACTGTCCAGATCGAGCACGAATCTTGAAGCACGGGGGTAAAAAGGTAATTTCACATACAGATGGATCCAAAACGGGTTTTGGGCCTCCTTCTCACAAAACCAACCACCCGCGAATAGATCCACATCAACTGGGCACGGGTCCCGACCCGATACAAGCCCGGTTCACCATGAGGAGAATCAAGGCCACTGATTTGACTAAATCAAATCAATAAGCCTGATTGGCTCTCACCAGGGAATCAGGGCCTAATTTCCCAAAACAGAATGGGAGGATTTTCCTTCTGGCTGTTAGGCAGGAAATCAGGACCCTAACCGTTCCAAAGGCGACTATAAATATAACCCCTCTACCACCAAGACCAGGTTAATCACTTCTTCACCACTTGAGCTCTTTCTTAATCTTTTTCTGATTACTGACAAGAGCGTCGGAGGGTGCGTCGCCGGAATCAACCCCGGTGTCTCGCACTTCCTTGCAGGTTGCGACGGGAGCAAGAAGGCCGAGTCAACTGTTCAGGTTTTTCTCGGACTCACAAATTCTATCTGTTTACCCCCACACCGAAATCAGCGGTAACAATAAGAAATGTTGATTGGGAGGAGTATTGATTGCAAATGATTGATCATTAATTATTGATTGTAAATTATTGTTATCGAAGCCGAGTACACGATCCGTGAATTCACCATCAGTCTAAAACGTTCACTGTTTGCTTGTACCGAAACTGTGGTATGGAACATATGGGACGCAGTAGTACGTGCACTACATAGATTAATAAAATGATTAATAGCCTGCATTTGACATTTCATGTTTGATCTTATATATCGTCATCAAGATAGAATTTAAATGGACATCATTCATTCATGCATGACTAAATATAGACCTCTGATATTATTGCCAATCTTTGACTTTGTTATTGACTTTGATCTCGTCCCTTTTCCCTGATATACATGCTTCCTATTATTCTTTGTTTTCCTCTACTTGTTGTCCACGACTTGCTCTAAGGATATTATTTTCTCTCATTTTAGATCACGAGTTTACAAGTACTAAAGGAACACTACCAGAAGAAATTGGTGAGCAAACTCTCTGAAGATCGGAGCTGGACTATTAGACTACTATAGCTATCTCTTACTATTTGCATATTTCATTGTTTTTATCATACTTTGTATTCTGGGATTTTATGACCCGAAGTTTACTTTTTTCCAGATGTTGGATATTATTTGGTGAATTTATTTCATGATTATTTTGGAGTTTATTCATTGTTTATGTGGTTATTCTTTTCTTGCGTGGTTGTATTCTCTTGTATATTGTTGAGTTAGACTGGTACAGCCTATGGATGATGTATAATCATTCGCTGGGCTTACGTTATGTACTCGTATTCCCATATTGGGAAGCGGGGCGTGACAACACAGAACCTCAACATATCTTTCAATGTCTGAATGGCCCTCTCCGATTGCCCATCTGTCTGCAGATGGAACGCAGTACTGTAGTTCAGCTTGCTCCTAAGAATGCCTTGAAGACTCTCCTAGAACTGCGATCGGAATCTAGTGTCTCTATCTGATACAATGCTAACAGGGACCCCATGCAATCTGACAATTTTCTACATGTACTTCTCTGCAAGGCTCTCTGTAGACTGGCCAACTCTAAAGGGGATCAAATGAGCACTCTTCGTCAACCGATCCACAATCACGCAGATGGCATTGTGACCCTTGGGACTCCTCGGCAAGGCAGTCACAAAATCCATCGTGATGTTCTCCCATTTCCACTCCGGAATAGGAAGAGGTTGAAGAAGTCCAGCAGTTCCCTGGTGTTCTGCCTTCACCTGCTGGCAGATCGAACACTATGAAACATATCTCGCCATGGCTCTCTTCATACCATGCCACCAGAAATGCAACTTCAGATCTCGATACATCTTTGTACCACCAGGATGAATAGAATACGGCGAACGGTGAGCTTCTTCGAGCAACTTCTGCCTGACTTCCCCCTTCAGAACACATAGACGGGTCCTAAAGTGGAGAGATCCATCCTCATGAATAACCATGTCAGTCCTCGAACCTGCTTTGCCTTCAGCTCGAAACTCCTGCAACTGCTCATCACCTGACTGTGCTTCTTTAATCTGTTCCACCAATGACGACTGCAGCTGAAGCATCATACAGCTCTGCTCGGTACCAGGAAAAATCACTTCTAACTCCAATCTCCTCATCTCTTCGAAAAGCTCCTTCTACTCAGTAAGAATCATTGCAACTGCTCTTCTGCTCAAACCATCAGGTAGTAAGTTGATCATACCAGGATGGTACTGCTAATTAATATCGAAGTCTGCCATCAATTCCAGCCATCGTCTCTGCCTAATATTCAGCTTCTTCTGAGTAAACACTTACTTGAGATTTTTGTGGTCAGTGAAAATCTCCACTCGGTCTCCAAGTAAGTAGTGCCTCCACAGCTTCAGGGCAAAAATCACACCAGTAAGTTCCAAGTCATGTGTAGGATAATTTTTCTCATGCGGCCTCAATTGCCTAGAAGCATGCAAAACCTTGCCTCGTTGCATCAGAATAGCACCAAAACCTCTGCCTGAGGCATCACAGTGAATTACGAAACCTTCTGATCCATCTGGTGTTGTCAATACAGGTGTTGATGTCAACTGATTCTTCAGCTTAGCAAAGGCTTCATTACAGGACTCATCCCACACGAATTTCTGATCTTTCTCAGTCAACTTGGTCAATGTCCCGACAATCTTTAAAAAATCCCGAACAAACTTCCTGTAGTAACCTGCTAGCCCAAGGAAACTACAAACTTCAGATACAGACTTCGGCGTCGGCCAATCCTTAACTGCAGAGATCTTGGACGGATCGACAGAAACTCCAACACCAGAAATAATATGCTCTAGGAAGGCAACCCGGTCCAACCAAAACTCGCACTTGCTAAGCTTCCCATACAGCTGATGTTCCCTCAACGTCTGCACGACAATCCTCTAGTGCTCAGCATGCTCATCACGACTCTGAGAATAGATGAGGATATCGTCGATGAATACCACAACGAACTTGTCCAGGAAGGGAGAGAAGTCCCGATTCATCAAGCTCATGAACACGGCTGGAGTATTAGTAACTCTGAAAGGCATCACCAAGAACTCATAGTGCCCATATCTCGTAAGAAAGGTGGTCTTATGTACATCCTCAGCTTTCACCTTGACCTGATGGTACCAGGAACGAAGATCCAGCTTCGAGAATACAGAAGCACCTCCCAATTGATCGAACAGGTCATCAATCCTTGGCAACCGATATCGGTTCTTCACTGTGATATTGTTCAGCTCATGGTAGTCGATGCACAACCTGCGACTACCATCCTTCTTGTTGATGAACAGTACTGGAGCTCCCCAAGGCGAGACACTTGGCCTGATGAAACCCTTATTCAGCAACTCCTAAATCTGCTCCTTCGACTCCGCCAATTCAACTGGCGCCATCCGGTATGGACTCTTAGAGATAGGAGCTGTACCCGGCTGGACGTCAATCCGGAACACAACTTCTCGGTCTGGCGGTAGCCCTAGAAAATCATCTGGAAACACATCAAGAAACTCTCACACAACCAAAGGTGCGACAACACCATCAGCATCCACTTTCTATATTACTCTAGTTTCAAGCCTTGCCAACTTCTCAACACGGCCAAGTGGTGTTTCACCAGCGTGGAATTCAAATTCCTGAAAGTCTGGTATTTGGAACACCACCTTCTTCTTATGGTAGTCAATCACAGCATGAGTAATACCCAGCCAATCCATACCTAAAATCACATCAAAACCAGAATTGCCGATGACAATCAAATCGGCTACAAAATTAACTCCTCCAATAACCAAAGGACTCTGCTCACATATCAGAGAACACACGATGGTACCTCTACCTGTAGTGTGTTCCATGTTGCTGACATCTCACTATAGACCAAACGGTGCAAGCCGACGAAGCGGAAGAAAACAAAAGAATGAGTTGCCCCGGAATCAAAGAGGACATGGGCTGGAAAGGAGTGAACAAGGATAATGCCTAACAAGAATTCAAAGATGAGAACACAATATGCAGAAGGCAAAAAATGCAAGAACAGATATGGATGGAAGAATAACATGATGGAAGAATAAAATAACACGATAGCAGGAAAATCAAAATAGAACACAACTAAAGACAAACCTGCAACAATGCCCAAAGCGGTCTCAGCGTCCTCAGCAGTCAGGTTGTAAGCCTGACCACAACCTCCAAAAGGACCTCCCTGAGGAGCGGCTCTCCTCTGATCAAAAACCTGCCTCTGAGGTGGGAGTGGTGGTCCGCCCTGACCACGAGCCGGCGCTCCCTGCAGAGTGGAACCTCCAACTGGTGCAAGGAGCCTGAATCTTGGACAATCACGAACCATATGGTCGTTACTACCACAGAGGAGGCACTAGCGATTGGCTATCTTGCAGTTCTCATGCAAGTGCCAGTCCTGTGACAGTGCGTACAGACCAGGTTCATCCTCTGAGCGGCAGGTGGATATGGAGTGCCATGGCAGGAAGGGTCGAAACTGGCCTCCTGATAGGCCCTCCAAATAGCCTAGTAGTGACAGGATGCAGAACGAACCACTGAATGGGGCACTTCTGCCTACTGGTCTGCTCCTGGCTTCTGGCAGCCTCCAGGATGCCAGCATAGGATCAGAGTCGATGATCCTGAATCTCATTATCCAATCCCAACAAGAAACGGAGGCCCCTATCTTCATCATTCGCCACCATGGAAGTGGCAAAACGACTCAGTTGGGTAAATTCTTTACCATACTCGTCTATGGTCCGACTCTCCTGAGTCAAGATAGTATTTTAGTTAAACATTGATATATTATGAAATAACAATGAAAATTGCATAATAAACACTATCTGAAGAGCCTGAGTTAGCGCGACAAATTGCCGCTCCATTTCATTCCTGGTGACATCGGGAAAGAACTTTGTGAGAAAACTCTCTCTGAAGATGGCCCAGTCGATGGGGCGCCCTAGCCATTCCATCTCAGCTCGCCACCGATGTGGGCGAGGTCAACAAGCTGGATGCTCATGACATCCACACGATCAACAACTGCTATCCGTGCTGCAGTTAACAGATGCTCAGTCCTGATAAGCCGTTGCTCGGCTTCAAGCAGACCTTCAGTGCCTGAGAAATTTCTGGGTGCAGCCTCATGAAATCTGCCACATTGCCAGGTCTCGGTGGCCACAACCTGGGTGCAGGTATAACGGGCTCCCTGTTGGCAGCTTCCAGAGCCACCCTCATTAATTCATTAGGCTCCCGCTGCATCTGCATCATCAGTTCATTATGCTCATGCTGCATTTGCATCATTTGTGCAATAGTGGGCTCTTCCAACTGATCATCCCCAGTTCGAGAGGACGAAGCACCCTTTTTAGCCATGGTCTGTAATGAAAATCAATCGGTTAGCATCAAGATCATAAGTTGGTTATCCATTATCCATGTGATTCATGTGTTGTACATACAATTGAGTCAAATTGGTTAAACCCAAATCTGACTAGTATATCGGCCAAAGCCAAACTTCCATACGTTAGTGACGTTTGACTGATATATTATCCAAACCTGGCTCTGATACCACTAAAAATCTTGTCACGCCCCGCTTTCCAAAAATACGGAATACAAGCATGTGACATTAGCCCAGCGAATGACTTGCGTCATCCATAAGCTGTTATCGATTCAACTCTACAATATAAACAGGAAAGCAAAACAACCACGCATACAATAAAAGAATAATCACATGAATAACAATACTTAGAATTTAAATATGAAATAACCAAACATAATAACAATCCAACATTTGGAGTCAACAATAACAATATTCGGGTCAAAATCCCACAATACAAAGAAATAACAATGTTCACTTATTTAAGTCCTCAAAATAAAACAATAATTATTTAGACGGCGATGCAAATCAATTCTTTCACCATTGTTGTTCTCATAATTCATTAGGCAATTCTCCTTAATTACTTGTAAGTTATTCATCTAAAAAGAGAGAATAGTATGTCCTTAGAGAAAGTCGTGGACAGCAAATAGAGAAACATAAAAACAATGGCAATAACGATATAACAATGAATTCAATGAACGATGAAATCAATAGCATTAAACAAAGGCAAAATGATAACGGTGCAATGTGCAATAACGATGATTGATAACGATAACAATAAACGATAACAATAACGGTAAATAACAAACGATAACAATAACGGTAAACAATAATGATAACACTGTTCAATAAAAATGACAATATGCAATGACCATGCGATGACAACCTTAAGTCTATTATTCATTTTAATCCTAACTAATACATATACTACTGCATCCCATAACTACAGGTTCGATACATACAATCAGTTTCGTTTAGACTAAGGTGGTAGATTCTATAGATCATGTACTCTGCACGATATATCATTAAAATGATAACACTAGTTATTACAGCAATTCCTTGTACAATAACGATTACACTGGCCATTGACTCATTTTCTTGCACAATGACGATAACACTGGTCATTGACACAATTTCTTGCACAATGATGATAAAGATATTTTGGGAATGAGGCCTACACTTCCGAGTGCAGTCACTATATCATCAACTACTCTAGTCAACCCTTAACCCCCGCTTGATTAACATTCTTTATTCAATCAACAAGAAATACTGGTTGGCAATATTACGATACTAATAGGAAACAATAGGGATAATAATATTAATGGGGAAACGATAAGGCGATTAATAAGGGGCACTAGAATGATGATAACACAATCCTAAGATCATGCAATGTACTCCATACAATTAAATACACCAAATACAACATTACAGATTCAATTATATATTATCAAACATGGAAACTCAATTCTGGACAGCAGTAGGTTGTTGTACCAAAATTGAATTTCCCTCTTCTATAAAATAGAAAATGTGGATCCATCAGAAGTTCAAGAAACTAGACTCCTGTCTGATTCCAACGCATATTAAAAGTCCAAAATCCGACAACAGTAGCTAGGTGAAATACAATGTTCTTTACAGGTTACAGATTCTGGCTGGTTATCGGTGTTAACTAGTTTCAATTATAAAAACAGTAAATATTCATTTTTAAAATCAGCAAAAATAATTTCATGACCCTAAGCATGTTAAATATCAATCTTGAAATTATCATGGCAATATTTGATCATTAGTTCATCTAATTCATCAGTTTAACATGGTATCTGCTTAAATCTGGAAATAAAATGCAGCAGCAATACAATGGTCACAACTCAAGCAATATAAGTCGGAATTCAATAATTCTTGATGTTCTGGAAACTAGACACATGGAGTTACATTTCATATTCAGAAAGTTATTGATTTGATGAAAGTATCTAGGTCGAAACAGCATGAAAATATTCAGGTTGACAGTAAATTTCAGGATCTCAATATATTTTTCAAGAATAAAAAGATTAAAATATTATAAACGATGAGTTAGGGGTTGACAACATAAATTACATATATGTGAACATGGTATTAAGAGGTATAATGTCCACAATCTTACTAATCACAATCAACCAATACACCAACATCAATTATATAACAACCAACACTAGTAAACAATATACAATAGTTATATAATGTCATGACATGAATTTCAATAACAATCCCCATTCATATGTTCGATAATTATCTACATGAATGCATGCAAGATCTCCATAAAATGGAGGCAAAAGACGGCACGAAGTCAAGACTACTACTTGGATTCGCTCGTGAAAATCCGTAGTGTCCCAACGATAGATAACAATAGACGATATACGATAATTAATATAGATCTACTTGCGAGATTCAATAAAAATCTCGAATACGATATAACTATTCCAGGAAAAATAACTTGCCTTTAACAACGACGTTAGATCCGAAATATTGAGAATAACGGGATTAGGATCCTGGGCGACGACGACGATCACAAACCAAGCGAATATTGATGTTGTGATCACGATCAGGTACGGATCTTGATGAGGATCATGATCAAGATGGCAATGAATGGTCGGTGATGAACTTGATGATAATTATCAAGATCTGATCGGATGGATCGCCGCGGATCTTGATGAGGATCAAGATCAGGATCAAGGGGTTGATGATCACGATCGTGATGATCAAGGATCGTACGGCCAAGATCAAGTAGCTTGATGATGATGATGATAATCACGATTGTTGATTGGACGGCTGCGATTTGAACTTGATGCATTGTTGGCTTGAACTAGGAACAGAGGAGCTTGGTGCAGTGATGGCAGGAGGTAGGGGTGGTCGCGACTTGAGAGGCAACGTTGACTTCGGAGTTCGAGGTGGTTGGAGGGCGGGGTTCGGTGCACTGCGGTGAGGAGGCGGAGTCAATGGTGGGAGAAGGCAATGATGGGGTTGCGGTAAGGATTAGTCGATGGGGACTCGAGGTTGAAGACGAGCGGGGATGGTCGATGGGGTGCAGGCGGTTCGGGTGGTGACTCTGGCTGAGGTCGAGCGGAGGTCGGGGGTAGGAGAGAGAGAGGGTGAAGGGTTGCACAGTAGGGGGGGTTGGGAGGTTTGAACAGTGGGGGGGGGGGGGATGAAGGGGTCTCTGTGTTCGGATTTGTTTTAACTGATTTGGGTAAATAATGGGGGATTAAGGGGGTAGTTGGAAATATAGGAGGAGATCATGGGGCACGTGAGTATTGGTGACCAGGAGTAAAAGAGGGGATTGATCTGTTAGTGGAGATATGGCATGGTTTTGGGTTAGTGGGTTTGCGGGTTTGCGGGTCAAGATTCAATACAAATGGATATTGGGTTTTGGGTACAATATGGATCAAATAGAAGGACAATTATAAACCCAACAAAATAAAAGACAAATCCATGAAATTAAATTTGAATCAAGAATACAAAAAGTAAGATTCAAATAATCAAATTGAGATCAAGGATAAATCTTGAATAATATTAGAATTAATATTATTCGATACAATAAATGAAACAAATTGAAATGTTATTGAATTGCAAAACAGATTACAATAGAGATCAATAATAAAAGAAAAAATCAAAACGGGAGTTACAACTCGCCTTCCGAACGGCTATCTCCTAGAGCCCGGCGATGCTCTTCATGTCACTCACCTCCTGAACATCCTTCTTCTTCTACAGCGAGTTCGTAACTCAACTCATCTGTAAAGCTACTCCTAAACTCACCTCCCGAACAGCTTTTCCCAAGAGTCTCACAAAGCTCTTCTTCATAACTCCTCTATGGCGAAACTCTTCTTCTTAGTCCATCGGGAGTGAAGCTCCTCTTCGTAGTTCCCTGTGGGCTAAACTCTTCTTTGTAGCTCTTTTGTGGTGAAGCTACTCTTCGCGGATCTCCGACACCGAAGCTCTTCTTAATTCTCCAGAGGCAGAGACATTACGGGTATGTTTCAACCCTAAATAAGGACGATTCCTTTACCAATTTCTGAATGGAATTTACAGATATTCAAAATACCTTCGAAATGAGTGGTCGCACGCACTGATCGAACCTCTGTAGCATCAAGAAAGTTTATTATAGTACAGCTACGTGCAGATATCCGAATAGAAAAACTGGCTCCAAAAAAGGGGGGCAAAAATGTTGACCAGTCAATGTTAGCTACGTCTGCACCACATCGGCTCCACGTGGGATCGGGGGCAGCTACCGAGCAGCCGGGCCCCCGATCAGAATGAAAGAAATTGCGCATTTTCAACCGTCTGATCTCCTCCCGATCCACGTTCGTGTGATCAATGGCCCATATCGACCAAGTTTGATTTAATTTCTTTATTTAATTACAAAATCAGGAAATTAAATAAAGAATTCAAAATTGCTTAAAAATTGGAAAAAAAATTAGAAAAATCTGGAAATATCACAAAAAATCCAGAAAATTCTAAAAATAATTATGGGTATTTATAAATTCAGAATAACACTATTACACCCTGAGCAAGATTTAAACATCCCCGAAAACTCTAATATGTTCTATGAACTATTAAAAAATGGTGAACTACTCCTCACAGGCTGCGAACTCAGTTTTCGGGAGTGGAGAGCTTGAGATATGGGTAAAAATAGAACAAAATCGGGACCATTCGAATTGTTTTGTCATAACAGCTCAACATAAATGAGTTCATGATTATCTAAAAATCATTTTAAACTCATAATTATCCATAAGAGCGATTCAAAAAACCTTATCTCATTACAAGAGAAGAGTCCTAACTCTATCTCCACAACCACTCATATCTCTTCACACAGGAGAGAATAATCAATTCTATCAAAAACACTATGAAGTAGAGATAAATCATTATCTTGAAAATGGCCGCCTATGCGACTATAAATACCACATGACCTCCACAACAACCAGGTAATTATTATTTTGCCACTAAAAACCTCTCATATATTCCTGAGATCTTAATTGAGCGTCGGAGGTGTCTCCGGGGCTAACCCCTGTGTTGCAGACTTTTGCAGAGCAATCGTCACCATTCATATCAGAACCAATGGTTCAAACGAGTCAGATTCAGGAGTCAACTTTAGTTGGAAATAGTCAGTATCAAAGGTCAGTCCTTTTTATTGTTTCCAGAAAGAATTCACAATATCTCTTTGCTCCCGCACACAAAGTACTTAGAAGTTATGGTTCAAATAGGGGTTTAGGTTAACTCACTTCAAAAATAACTTCAGCCATTAGCCAACGAACATTAAGTAACAATTTATAAATGTCTATAGACTACATGTGTGGGAGACAGAGTGAAGATGAGATGTAATTGAGGTTGAAGTGAAATTTTAAATATGTTTTTGGAGTTATCGCAGCCGCCAAAAGAAATTTGAACCACTTTTTTCCCATCCATGTATGCCCGAATTAAAATACAGGGCTAGCTTTTGGACAGTTAGGTTACAATAAATAATCAAGATATGAGAGAAAAAGGAGAGTAAAATTAGACATGAAGTAGATAAAAGTTAAAAAAAAAAACAAATAAACAAAAACTAAGAGTGGAGGTAAAAAAGTGAAGAAGAATGTCTAGAGTATGTGATAGCACTTCAGTTCTGAATTACAGGAGTTTCTTCATTTCTCTCTTTTTAACAAACGAAGATAAGGCACAAGAAAGAAAATTGAACTTTAGAATACCATAAAAATTAAGATACATGGAGTAAAATATCACTTTCATCTTATCAAAAAAAAATATCACTTTCATTCAACTCTATTTACTTAACTTGCCCCTCTATTTCTACGGATTCTTAATCCTTGTGGAGACATGAACATGCACTAAATAGAAAATGCGTGCCAAGAAATTAGTGCACATTTTTCCATTTCAATATTGAAATCCTTACATTGTTGTATTGCCACCGCAATTTTAAAAAGGATATTTGAATATTAGTCCATTTTGCAACACGTATTCCCCAAAACACAAGACGGAGAAAATTTTGTGAGCTACACAAAAATAACATGTGTTTGCATCGGAATTTTGTGTCTGACATGAGTGTTGTGTTTCAGCCCAACACGGATAGTAGATAGAACTTTCTATTTGTCTGTGCTTCATTAAAATACATGCTGGAGATATAGGGTCAGTCAGAGCATCCACTGTCGTTGGCTAAAAACTCAAAAATTAGAAATAGCTTTAGAAAAATGCACTGCAGTCTCGTTTGCTAAAAACTCAAAATTTAGGATAGGAACGCACGGTAGATTGCTAAATTTAGCGAAGGCTTTAGACAATTGCTAAATATAGGAGACGGAATATGTTCATCCGTTTGACGAAAGGGACGGATGAAGATCATCCCTCTAGTTGAATAAAAATTAAAAAAACCGAGACGTCGAAAAAAGAAAAAAAAATTGAAAAAATTTGAAAAAAACCCAAACGATGATGTTCATCCGTTTGGTTTTTTTTTTATGATTTTTTTTTATTGTTTTTTGAATTTTTTTGATTTTTTTATGATTTTAAACATTAAAAAAACAAAACAAAACAAAACAAAATTTAAAAAAAAGTCAAAACCGACCAAACGGATGATCTTCATCCGTTTGGGAGGTTTTCGACTTTTTTTGATTTTTTTTTCTTTCTTTCCTTTACAATCACCGAATACCGGAAGAAAAAAAAAACCTTTAAAATCACCGAATACCGGAAGGAAAAAAAAAAATTAGAAAGACGGATAATGTTCATCCGTCGCTTCTATTTTTAAGATTTGGACGACTGCAGCGTGTTCCTTCTATTGCTATTTATAAATGCTATATTTAGTAATGGCTTTAGAAAACGATAGTGGATGCTCATATGAAACCAAAGGATCCAGATAGGAATCTCGATTGACTGTTCAAGTTTGCATTGAGCCCAAATCTGATAAATTTTCTTCTTCTAAATTAACTGTTTAGATCTATTTAGTTACATGGATATAAGCCTTGATGATCGCATGAATAAGAGGGCTGATTTTTCTTGCGCACTAACTTAAGCAATCAGATAATTATTTCATTTGGTTCCCTTTATGGAAGTTTTATAGTTAAAGCCAATACCTTCTTTTATGGAACCATATTGTTTCTCATATTTCATTTATCTGCTCATTTCGGTCCGAAGCCTTTGTTTTCGAGATATTTTAACCATCAGCAAGAATAAAAAACTACCAGTCTATATTGTTTACACCTTTGGAGGGTTCTTTGGAAGGGAGCATAGACACGAACATGCACTCTACTACATGTAACAGCTGATGGACATAAGAACGGTGCTACTTTTTAGGTAAAAAAAATGCTCAAGTATAATTTTCTACCCAGCTTCTGAACACAATTTTGAGGATGTATGAGAATCCAAAGTAGACTAATGTACCTTTTGTTCTTGCATATTTTTGTGTTGGAGCAAATAGATAGTAAGTTTATAATTTGAAGAAAACTACTAAAGATCTAACATTTGATCGTCGTCGTAAAAAGTTGTTAGACCTTCCGAGAGTGGATCTGGATCGTTGATTGAACACCATGAAATGAATCTGACAGTTACTAATACAACTGATGGACCTGCAAAAAGCCTGAAACATCAGAGGTGGCTCCAACGACATACCCTCCGACGCTCAAGTCAGAACTAGAGAGAGAAAGAGAATTTGAGAGAGAATTTCGTTATTACCTTCTGACTAAGGAGGGGGGAGAGAATTTATAGGCCTGAAAAAAAGTTCAGGAGATTGATATGGATCCGTTAGATTAATATGAATCTCTTATCTCTTGTTGATTCTCCCCTTTAGAGATAAGACTCTCTTGTCTGGGGATAAAAAATTTGACTTACAGTCCTTATGGGCTGGAAGCCTCTCCTAGTGAGCCTAATATGTCACTTTTAATGGGCCTGAAAGCAGTCCATGTCTTGTAGATGAGCCTGAATAAGACCCAGACCTTTTAAAGAGGTTCGTTATAATTAATCTACCTATAGAAGCTTTAGGATCTCTGCAAGAATCATAAGGCCTTGATTTGCTGCAATTTTTACCATTATCATGAGCCCCTCAATCCCGGAAGACAATTTTCTTGGATTTCAGGAAGTAGTTCGCCTTATTTTTTAATCCTGTAGTACAATCTTAGTTTTCACGGTGTATTAGAGATACCTGGAACTGATCAGTAGCTTCTTGAGGTGAACAATATTTTCCTAGATTTTTCTGGAAATTTTTGTAATTTTTTAGATTTTTTCGAATTTTCTAGATTTTAAAATAATTTTTCACCAATTTAAAATCACTTTTTCGAATTTTTTAAATAATAATCCCAAATTTTTAATTATTTTTCTGATGAAAATAATTAATTTTGGAATTTTTAATTAGCTATTTGATTTAAAAGTGAATTTCTGGGTATTTTTCATGAATTATCAAATCTCGGCATGCGTTTTCGAGCAATCGTGCGCATCCAACAGCTCCAGGCTCACCCGCTGAGTGGTTTCAACGAATGTGATGGGGCTGCGGTGATGAGGCCAGATCCGACTCGCAAATCAAGAGCTAGCCCGCTTTTTGGAGAGGTTGTGTGGCTGTGAATTAAGCGGAGCAGTGGGGAAGAAAACTGGCGACGTTGCTTGATCATGAGCATCCATCGCAAGAGCATGCAATTATTGGGGAGATCCGAAGGCCAGCGAATGCTACTAGCGGCTGCCTAGCTCGCCCGACGATTTTGTTGAGCTATGGCCATTTTTTTCAAATTTTCAGAGCTTCATCGACCTACCCCTTTGTCGTGCTACAGATTTTTCGTCGAGCTACCATCTTCAGGCGAGCTATGAGCTTCGTCAAGCTACAATATGTAGGCATGCTTTGAACAAAGGAGCCACACAGTTTTGGTCGTGCTATATCTCTCGTCGAGCTACTCTCCTCAGGCGAGCTACAGGTTCGGTCAAGCTATTAGAATCCTCGTTGAGCTATGGGCTTCATCGAGCTATGGAGTTGAAGCGTCGTCGAACTACCACTTCCCGTTGAGCTACCAGGGACGTCGAGCTATGTTTTTTCGTGGTCGAGCTAGGTTTTCGGTCGACCTCGGAGTTTGGGCGAGCTCCACTCCGGCAAGCTACTCTGTTTTGGGCGAGATGCATTTTTCATCGGGCTATTCCCCTTGTTGAGTTATGCATTTCGTCGAGCTATTTATCTCATCGAGCTACTACCGTTGTCGAGCTATGGTCTTCTCATCATGCTATGGAGTTGGGCGAGCTGCGGGGTTCGGTCGAGCTATGCTTTGGTCCAACTCTTATCCCCGTCAAGCCATAAGCTTCTCGTCGAGCTATGGATTTGGGCGTACTCCCTTGGCGACCAGGAGCTTGGCAGAGTTGCTGAGCCTTTGACGAAGTGGGAGCTTCAGGTTTGGAGTTCGTGTCAGGAGCCTTTTGAAAACTTTTGAAGGGGCAAACTCGTTGTTGCCTCGCTTCAGGTTTGGAAGAAGAAGCTATTCTTTGAGTCTTCGGGTTCAAATTTTTTACCAACAGACCTACTTGGTTTTAGAACTTAGGGTTTTGTATTTTGTTCGTGGGTTTCGGGTATTTGGAGTTCGGTTTTGAGACCCGATCATATACTCTAATGTAAACCCTAGTTTTCTTTTCTTTTTTGAACCCAAAAATTCCATTTTTTGTTGTTGTAGTTTTTAGGAACTTCGGAGCTTGAAGGTGGAATTGTTTGCTATTGGAGTTTAGGTGAGGTTGAGATTGAATTTGCTTCTTGACTGTCTTTGTAGCTCCGTTTCTAGCTCGGATTGGAGTTTGTGTTAGGTTTGAATTCGTCTCTGAAGTTGTTTTCAGAGCTATGGAGTTAGATTTTTGATCAACTCCGCGGTTCGAAGCTTGTGTTGAGCTTTTGTTGATGTAGAAGCTGTGTTCGAAGTGGAGTTCGAGTTTTGAAGCTCTTTTGATGATTCATTGCTTCTTGTACTTATAGATCAAACATATTTCGCTTGTTTCATTGAGCTGTGATGAGTGTAATTTTTACATGACTTTTATTACTCTTTTTAAGTATTAAAATTGCAAGTTCTCGTGTATTTCTTTAAATTTTATATTCTTTCATCTTATTTTTATTTATTTATTTGTTTAATTTTGAAGGAATGAGATGGATAAGTACAAAAGATAGGCATTTTGGTAAAATCAAGGAAGAAAACAAGGATAAAGATTTCAGAATTCAAAATTTTTTTATGTGAAGATTTCTTGAGAATTCGAGCACTCAAATGAGTGGTTTTACAAATTGGTCCATTGAAGAACCAATAAAAAATAATATGGTCAATTAGGGGGTGGAATAAAATTGTGTAATAAAAAAATTAAAAAGAGAAACAGTACGGATGAAGTGGTTGGGATAAGATTAGTTGGATGATTAGTATAAACTTCAAAAGATTAATTTTAATCTTGTGTTTGAACTAATTAATCCTAACCCTATTAAAAAAAACCTATTCTTCACCCTATATAAAGGTTGGCACATAAATCGAGAAGAGAGGATTGCGGCTGGAGAGAAAAAAAGAATAGAGAAAAGAAAGTTGGATGCATGTTTCCCAGGAGAGGAAAGAAAAAGAAAAGGAGAAAAGGTGACTTTCGGCTCTGACTTCAGTAGGAGAGAGAGCTGCGAATTCAAATTTCGGCTCAAACAACAGCAAAACGAGTTTTTTCTTCTCTTCTACTTTTTATTATGCAATCCTATAAGATGTTTATTAGTTATAAATTTGTCATGAACTAATTTTATCTTTTAGGGTTTCAATGTAGCCTAGTTTTGAGAGCACAATTCGAATTTCATATTATTTTATTTTTTCTAGTTTCCATAATTGTGTGTTTAATTTTTGTTCTTAATGCGTGCAATTATTTGGCTAACTATTGTGTGATTTATTGAATCATGGGGGATGCCGAAAGGTAATTTGTGATTTAGAATTATGGAATTAAACAGCATTGATTGAGCAAAATTAGAGATAATTTATCGCGATTAATGTGACTATAGAGAAATCCATAGAACTTAATGAACCTTTAAATAATTAAATTTGCATAGAGATATGACGAATTATTAGTTGGGAATATGTTTATGTTATTCGAGAGAATACATTAAATAATTAAGGAATTTTGGTTTACAACTTGGGAAATTATAGTTTTTAGTTTCATAGAATTATGAATTGTGTGGGATTAACTAGGTGAAATCAAAAGCCCTAAATACAGCTTTGCTATTAATAAACCATAAAATTTCATATTTCATTCTTTTTTAATTAGTTTAGTTTTCTTTCAGTTTAGTTTAATTTAGTTATTATTTTTATCAATTTCAATTCTCCAAATAGTAGATAATCTGGTAAATTTCAGTAGACAATAAAATAATTAGTCATTATGGGTTCGACACTCTTTTCATTTAAACAATACTACTTGTTGAAATTTTGTGCGCTTGCAAATTATTCCATCAAGTTTTTGGCACCGTTGCTGGAGACTAATTATTCATTTATTGATATTGATAATAGCTAGACTTTTAGAAAGGTGTTTTGGATTTTATTTTTGTTTAGAAAGGTGTTTTGACTAGTTTTTCTTTTAATAGATATATTTCATAACATAGAAGTATATCACCATGGCGAATTATAGTAATGGAGAAGAAAATATAGCTTTGAAAGACTATGATATGCCCTCGGTTAATAGAACAACATCGAGAATAAAGAGGCTGGTTATTCAAGCTAACAGTTTTGAGAATAAACCAGCGATCTTTCAAATGCTTCAACAGACTGTTAAGTTTGGGGGATTGTCGCACGAGGATCCTAGTGTTCATATTTCAAACGTTCTAGAAATTTGCGACACTTTCAAGCACAATGGAGTGTCATATGATGCTATCCGATTGAGACTCTTTCATTTTTCACTAAGAGATAAGGCAAATGGTTGGCTAAATTTTCTACCACCGGTGTTATCACTACTTGGAAGTGATTTGCACAAAAATTTCTAGCCAAGTATTTTCCGCCGACAAAGAAACGAAACTAAGGAATAACATTGCCACATTCACTCAATTTGAAACTAAGTCTTTGTATGATGTATGGGAGAGGTATAAAAAATTATTGAGAAAGTGTCTTCATCATAAACTTCCTAAATGGCTGCAATTCCAAATATTCTATAATGGTTTGGGAGTTACAAATTGATCTATGGTAGATGCAACAGTTGGAGGAGCTCTTATGAGCAAAACTCATGAAGTGGCCTATGAGATTTTAGAGGACATGGCGTCTAACAATTACCAATGGTCTTTAGAGAAAGTGCAATGCCTAGAAAAGCAGCTGGAGTTTATGAACTTTGTTTTATTACCACATTGGCGGAAAAAAATGATATTCTTTCAAAACAGTCAGGTAATATGAATGTTAATGTTATTCAGACTAATATTATTTGTGATCATTGTGCAGGAAATCACTCAAGTATAGATTGCCAAGTGGAAAATCCATTTGCTCAACCACATTCCTATTAAGAAAATTACGTGTCCAACTTCCAATATCAAAATAATCCTTTTTCGAATACGTATAATTCAGAATGGAGAAATCACCGCAATTTTTCTTGGAACAACAATCATGAGCAATTGACCACCTTAAAATTTTCCACAGAAAGAAAGAAGTCAACACTTGAGGAGATGTTCATGCAATACATGCAAAAGGCAGATATGGTGATCCAAAATAATGCGGCTTCAACCACTGATTCAATTCGCAACTGTGAGATGATATTGAAGCTTTAGAACAAATACCTAAATATGCTAAATTTTTTAAGGATATTTTATCAAACAAGCGGAAGTTGGAGGAGCATGAGATGATTATGCTAACCGAAGAGAGTAGCGCAATTTTTCAAATGAAGGTACCTCCTAAACTTAAAGATCCAGAGAGTTTTACGATTCCTCACACTATTGAAAATTCTTATTTTTATAAAGTTTTATATGATTTAGGAGCAAGTATTAATCTGATGCCTTTTTCGGTTTTCATGAAACTTGGTCTTGGAGAAGTAAAGTCTACTACAATTTCTTTACAATTGGCGGAAAAATCTATCAAGTACCCAAGATGTATAATTGAAGATATTTTAGTAAAGGTAGACAAGTTCATATTTTCAGCTAATTATATAGTGCTAGACATAAAGGAAGATGAACAAATTCCGTTCATTTTGGGCCAACCTTTTTTAGCTACGGGGAGGGTTTTGATTGATATCCAACAAGAAAAACTTATTTTGAGCGTTGAGGATGAGCAAGTAATGTTTGAGGTTGTTAATTCCATGGAGTTTCCTACCAAAGTTTACTCGTGTTTTCAAGTTAGTAAAATTGATTTAGTTGTGGGCGAGACTGTCATGCCCCGCTTTCCAAAAGAGAATACGGAATACGGATACGTGACTAAGCCCAGCGAATGATTTTCATCATCCATAAGCTGTTCAAAATCTTTACAACATCTCACAGAAATAATCATAGTCGAAAGCAAGAAAAGTCAACCAAGTATGCATAATCGAATCAAATAGACCAACAGAAATTTACTTGAAATCCAAAATATAATATAATCTCAAATAAATCAAGTCTGGACAAGTTAATAATATCATGTGTCACGTTGCCCAAATACAAAAATAAATCCGAGTATCAAATACAATTGTTCAAGCAATAACAGAAAATGATAATAATAATAAATGCAATACTCCAGCACTAATATCTCATATCACCAACTCCATCTGGTACATGTTCTCCAAAGTCTGCAATTTAATAATTGCAGGAATAGGAAAAAGAAAACAAACTTCTGTCAATGCAAGTTACGGACCGCTTGTAGTGCAAGATACAAGTACATGGGATAAATAACAACAGAATAAACATAACATGGTATAAGCATATGAATAGAAATGTAATATCTAACATGAATCAGGAAAACAAATCAGCTAACATGGTATACTAACATATACAGATAACATGTGTCAAGTGTCAAGTGTCAGATGGTATGCAGACAGGTATACGGATGGTAATGTCAGATTATAGTCAGATAACAGGTAATCAGATAATAGATGTCAGATAAACAGATACAGATAACAGATGTCATGTTCTTATAAGTCTTGTGTGATTACTATCTAGGTAGCACTTCATGAGCTCCAACTTTTTATCACATGGTTGCTACATTCAAACAGTTTCGTTTAGATTTCATAGTGGAGTCCATAGAGTAGTGTACTCAGGGATCAGACAGACAGATATCAGATAGTCAGATCAGACAGACAGATAGAACCTATGGGTTCTCTTTTGAGTACACCTTCCTATAGGAAAGTAATGTAGTCAGAGTTCAGATAAATAGAGTCGTGAATCATATAGTCATGAACACGTAACAGATAGGGAACACCAGCCCTCTTCTCAGTACACATTTCTATATTTTCCACTAGTAGATCTTTCCCTTAACCTCGGTTTGGTCATTTTGTTATTATTATCACACAGACATGTATGTGCAGAAAACAGAGTGATAATAGTATGGTTTAAACATGTAACAAGTTCAGGGTAACAGATAAACATATACAAACTAAAGATGACACATAAAATAGCATAACAATGAAAATTCCAGTTCAGGACAACAAGACTGTAGTGCACTAAAACAAGTTTTCCGTTGCTACAAAAATGCAAATCTGCATCCTTCGAAGGATCTGAAAAATAGACTCTCTTCCGAATCCTGCAAACATATATAAGTCATATAGTATTTCACAATCATAACTCAAAACAGGTTTGAATCCAGAAAACACGTTCAGTCAGAAATCAGAAAATTGTATTCAAAGTCAGGAAAATAGCATGAAAACTCATTAATTAAATCCACGAAAAATCTGGGGTATTCCCCTATAAGTGTAGAATCAGAATATAAAGTTTCAGAATTTTTCAATATAAATAGTTTAGTCAACGAAAATCAGAAAACATTAAAATGTAGTAGTTTTGTAAATCTAGAATTATAAACGCTGCAGTACGAAAACAGCAATATCTCCCAAACCATAAACCGAAATCCAAATCCGCCAAAAGGGTAATAAAATAGATACAGTAGGTTAACTTTCATATTCAGAAATATTTTAGAAACAGCAAGTAGAATTAGGTCAAAAATCAGGTTCTTTACTGAACAGTTGTAAAATTCTGCATGTAAACTCTTTATTTGTGAGCATGAAAAGGTTTGTAAAATACCTCAAATAAATCCACCAATCAAGCCAAGAAGTACTGAGCAAAATTTCAGATCAAAATAATAATTTTAACACCAGAATAAAAATATATTACTCTTCAGAATTCATATAAAACAAAATCTGGAAATCTTTCGACACCACTGTAGTAAAATAGGCATAACTCACAAACTGTAAATCAAAACTGATATCCGTCAAAAGGGTTGGAAAATAGATAGAATTCTCGACAAATAATGTTCACAAAATATTTTCAAATACTGACCTTAATAGGGTCTAAAATACTGCACAGTATTAGGGAAACAGAAAAGTACGAATTTGTTCTTCATATATGAATTAACATAGATCATACGAAACTCATCCAAATCAATCCAAACATGAAATATAGTGTACTAGATGTCCAAACAACATGGTATAGGGTATTTTACAAGTATTCGACAAGTATAACACGAGTAACACATCAAGCACAGATATCACAATAGCATGAACATACACATCAAAAGTGGTCAATCCTAGGTTAATTCATGTCATATATGTCGTGAGGTTACTATGGTCAAATCATCACAATAGAGACAATAGATAACAGAGAATTCACACACGAATTGTCTCTAGAACCCAACTACACTACAAGCGGTATTTAGTACTTGTATTACACAAAAAAAATAATACAAGTTACTTGCCTGAGAGACGACGAGAACGGTGCAAAGATCAAGAATAATGGAAACGGATTTTCGGGCACGAACTCAAGCGAACAAACGAACGAAACCAACGAATAGATCATGAACACGATCACGAACACAAACCAACGAACGGATCACAAGCAAGATCACGAACATAAGGAACAACCGATCGTGGACACGATCGGATGGATCTCAATAATTAAGAGGACGATCAAGAGGAAGATCAAGAGAATCCAATCGGCCAAGATCATACTGATGATGAAGATGATCATGATCAAGATCAAAGATCAAATCAACGGACAGTTAGGAATCAGTCAATCAAGGAACTCCATATCGACGGCCTACACACAAAGTGATCAACTCACTTGATCAACAGCACACCCATGGCAATGAGTTCTCGGCTCAGATAGTGGCAGGGACAGCGGCACGGCACGGTGTCGGGACAGGCAGTGACTACGGCACAACAGTCGGGGTCACGGTAGAGGGCGGCGCCGGCGGCCAGGGGGAGCAGCACAGTGCAGGGAAGCTGTGCTGCAGGGCTATTGAGAGGAGGTAGGGGTGCTTGTAGTCTACCGGGAGGAGCACACCGACTGGCTGCTGTTGCGCGATAGGAGGGTCGCGCTGACATTGAGGTGGTGGTGCATCGGCTGAAGTGGGTTGCGAGGCATCGAGGTGGTTAAGCGATGGGGCGCGGCGCTGCAGGAGGAGACAAGGCGAGGAAAATATCGGGAGTCTGCAGGGCAACGCAGTGGGTAGGCGGTGCGACCAGGCGGAGTCCAAAGGGAGACGAGGGGTCATCGCGCTGCGTCACGACAGGGAAAAGGAGACAGGGGAGCGACTGGTCGGTTGGGCGTCGCGAGGTAGGAGGAAGGATCAGGAGAGAGAAGGAGTAGGGACACAGCGGGAGGCCGGTGCAGGAGATGGGGAGAGGAGAGCGGGAGTAGGGTTCGGGAGGAGCACAGGGTTGCTGGCGGGAGGAGGAGAAGGGAGAGGCAGGGTTTCGGATGGGTTATGATCCATTAAGAATAGAATTATGGTTTTAGGATTATTAAATCCAATAGAAAATATTTATAAAAATATTAGATAAAAATATGATCTATATAAAAAATATAATTTGCATTACACTATAGAGTTTATTTGAAATAACTACAAATACCATTAGTAAATAAAAGTGGACTTTTAGTAACCAGTCAAAAATATCAATAATAACCATAATACTAATAGCAATAATAATAATAAGAGTAATAAAAACAAAAAAAAGAAGAATTGTATTACAATATAATAATCATAGAAAATATTTACAAATAAGGTTATTGATCGAAAACAGATTTTAATAGGAGGTCCAATAATATAATTTGACAAAAGAATTTGAAAACCGAAAAAATAATTTGTAAAAATTTTAAATACAGAAAATACATAAAAATACGTTTTTGGGAAAACCGGGGTTATAGAGACACATAAGGATGGAGTTGAAAAGTTACTGGTAGAAGTGTGTTTAGGGCTGGAGTTGAAAAGTTACCGGTAGAAGTGTGTTTAACAAATTCAGCTACTCTTGAATCCGAGAAAGAAAATATTTTGGAATATGTTCAGCATTTAGACGCTGCACAATCTATTCATCATTCTTCTCAGCTGAAATTTAAAGATGTGGGGATATCAAAGACGCCATCCTCAAGAATTAACTAAAACTCGAGCTTAAACTGCTGCCACCTAGTTTGTGGGATGCACAGAGAAAACCTTATACACACATAAAGAAAGTTGTTAGAAAAGAGGTTCTTACGTTTTTGGATGTTGGCATCACCTAACCATGTCAACTACCATGTCCAAGTAAAGATTTAAAACTTAGCGTTTCTTAGGAGGCAACCCATGTTTTCTTTTTCTTTTCATTAGAATTGTTTTTCTTTTTGTTTACTTAAATTTCAATTTTTTTTATTTTTATTTTATAAGATCGCATAAGGTTGGGGGTCTCTAGACAGAGTTGTTTATAGACCTAGTTTGATGGCTAATTTTGGGCACGATGAAGTCCGAATCTAGAAAAAAAAAAGTTTCAAACAAAGATCAAAGGAAATTGTCTTAGCTTTCCAATGCAAAAATAATCAGGGGATTAAGACATCTGCAACTCCAAATATCACCGAAACAATGAACGTCACTCATCCAGAATTTTAACATGAATCAAGTGAGTAATTCTGAACTTTTCTCGTTCTTTTTGTTTTTCTTTTTCTTTTCCCATTGAAGGCAATGTGATATTTAAGTTTGGGGAAGGAGTTAAAAAAAATTATAAAAGAAAAAAATGACTCAAATAAGGATTATCATTACACTTTTGGTTCTTTATTGTGCTAAAGCATTGAAAGTTTTTTTATTTAGGATCGCAATTTCTTATAAAGCAAGATTAACCATACTTGTTTTTGTTAGAATTATTAAAGTTCAAAATTTCTTACAAAATTTTAAGAGTCATGTGATTATGTATAAAAGATGAGTGTGATATTTTTTCTTGTGATTATCTCCTTTGATCTAGTCATAAACAGAGTTTAAGTAATTAGAGTGATAATAATCAAAATAAATGAATAAATAAAGGTTTATAAATAATTGAACAAATAAAGGTTTATCAACTCCAATGCTTTGAGTTGCTTAGTAACTAGGGGTATTTATCACCAGTGATTACTTTTTACGTCAAACGACAACTTGAAATATGAGTATGCAAAAGCACATTAAGTATGTGACTTGTTGAGTAACCGGGTGAATCAATCACAAATGTTTACATTCGCGTCAAAAGTCAAGTGACAAATTAGAGAGCGAGAGAGAGAGTCCCAAAAAAATAGGACCCTCTAGATTGCTACCCAGTTTGTAGTAATGAGAAGGGGTAATCGTGAATTGAGTTGTTACAAGATATAGTTGTGTTAATTGCATGACAAATTTGATTGGATTTGGAATTATGTATGAATAATTGCACTGGAGAAAGTAAGTATGTTTAGTTTACTTTATTTGTTATTGTTTATGTATTAGGTTGAAGATTTGATGCTCGCATGATAAGTCATTTGGGTGCGATGAGTTAAGCAAAATTATGATTACTATTTTTTTTATTTGTGGTTTTCCATTTTGCTCGAGGACAAGCAAAATCTTAAGTTTGGGGGCATTTGATGAGTGTAATTTTTACATGATTTTTATTACTCTTTTTACATATTAAAATTGCAAGTTCTCGTGTATTTCTTTAAATTTTATATTCTTTCATCTTATTTTTATTTATTTCATTGATTTTAAAGAAAGGAGATGGATTAGTGCAAAAGGCAGGTGTTTTGGTAAAATCAACAAAGAAAATAAGGATAAAGATGTCAGAATTCTAAATTGATTTTATGTGAAGAATTCTGCAGAATTCAAGCACTCAAATGCGCGGTTTTACAAATTGGTCCATTGAAGAACCAATAGAAAATAATATGGTCAATTAGGTGGTGGAATGAAAATGTGTAATAAAAAAATTAAAAAAGTGAAACAGTACTAATGAAGTGATTGGGATAAGATTAGTTGGATGATTAGTATAAACTTCAAAATATTAACTTAAATATTGGGTTTTAACTAATAACTAATTTAATTAATTATAACCCTATTTTTAAAAAACCTATTCATTCACCCTATATAAAGGTTGGCATACAAACCAAGAAGAGAGGATTGCAGCTGAAGAGAAAAAAGAATAAATAAATGAAAGCGGGATGCAAGTTTCTCGAGGAGAAGAAAGAAAAAGAAAAGGAGAAAAGGTGACTTTCGGCTCTGACTTGCAGCAGGAGAGTGAGTTGCGGCTTCAAATTTCGGGTCAAACAACAACAAAACGAGTTTTTTTTTCTCTTCTACTTTTTATTATGAAATCCTATATGATATTTTTGGTTGCAAACTTTCATGAACTATTTTTTTTAGGACTTCGATGTAGCATAGTTTTGAAAACACAATTCGAATTTCATGTTATTTTATTTTTCTACTTTCCATGGTTGTGTTTATTTTTTGTTATAAATGCGTGCAATTGTTTGGCTAACTATTGTGTGATTTATTAAATCATGGGGGATGCCGAGAGGTAACTTGTGATTTACAATTATGGAATTAAACAGCATTAATTGAGTGAAATTAGAGATAATTTACCATGATTAATGTGACTATAGACAAATCCATAGAACTTAATGAATCTTCAAATAATTAAATTTGCATAGAGATATGATGAATTATTAATTGGGGATCTGTTTGGTGTTATTCTTGCGAAGAAATTGAATAATTAAGGAATTTTGGTCTACAACTTAGAAAATTAGAGTTTTTAGTTTCATGGAATAATGAATTATGTGGGATTAACTAGGTGAAACTAAAAGCCCTATATTTAGCTTTGCTGTTAATAAACCATAAAATTTAAAATTTAATTATTTTTAAATAGTTTAGTTTTCTTTTCGTTTAGTTTAATTTAGTTATTATTTTTATTAAATTCGATTCTCGGAATAGTAGATAATCTGGTAAATTTCAATACTCAATAAAATAATTAGTCTTTGTGGGTTCGACACTCATTTCATTTAAACTATACTACTTATTGCAATTGTGTGCGTTTGCAAATTATTCCACTAAGCCTCCCTTTCGTCGACCAAACGTTGTGTTGTTCGCTTGTTTTATCGATCAAGCTTTTCGTTGTTAGACGCGTTCTGTTGGTCTGGGAGTTGAGTACTTTGATCGTTGGTTCTAGTTTATGTAGCTGACATATAAGAGCTGTAGTAGGCTCGAACTTCGGAAGGCGGTCAAACTGCGGACTTGCTGTGTGATCCCAGTAAGTTTGTGGAAATAATTCTGGGACAGAGTTGAACGTTTGAACTTGTTGTTTACGCCTAGATCGTTTGTAGAGACAATTCTGGAATGGAGTTAAACGTTTGAACTTTTTATTTGCACCTAGCAAGTTTTGTAGAGACAACCCTGAGATGGAGTTGAGGTAGAACTTGTTATTGGTACCGGCAAGTTTGTAGAGGCAACTCTGAGACGGAGTTGAACGTAGAATTTGCTGTTTGCACCCAGCAAGTTTTGTATAGACAATTCCAAGGCGGAGTTGGTTGTAGTTCTTGTCGTTTATTTCCAGCAAGTTTAGAGAGAACTTTGAGACAGAGTGGAACATTTGAACTTGCCGTTTGCGTCCAGAAAATTAATAGAGAACTCTGTGACAGAGTTTGATGTTTGAACTTGCCGTTTGCGCCCAGCAAGTTCGTGGAGTGGCAACTCTCAAACAGAGTTGATGTTGAGCTTGTTGTTTGATCCTAGCAAATTTGTAGAGACAACTCGGAGGCGGAGTTGGTCATAGTGTGTTTGATACCAGCAAGTTTAGTAAGAACTCTATTATGGAGTTAAAAGTTGAACTTGTTGTTCGTGCCCAGCAAGTTAATAGAGAACTCTATGACGAAGTTGGGCGTTTGAACTTGCCTTCTGCACACGGCAAGTTCGTGGAGACAACTTTGAGACGGATTTGAACGTTGAACTTATCTTGTGCCCAGCTAGTTTTGCTATAACAACTTTGTGACAGAGTTGGACGTAAAACTTGTTGTTTGTTCCCAACAAGTTTATAGAAAACTCTGTGGCGAAATTGGGCATTGAACTTACTGTTTGCACCCACCAAGCTTGGAAAGGAAACTCTGATATGGAGTTGGTTATAGGTCTTACCGTTTGATTCCAATAAGTTTAAAGAGACAACTCTGAGACAGAGTTGATGTAGAGCTTGCCATTTGATCCCAGCAAGTTAATAGAGAACTCTGCGATGGAATTGGATGTAGAGCTTGCCATTTGATCCCAGCAGTTTAGAAAGAACTCTGTGATGGCATTGGATGCTGAGTCTATTGCATAAAGATAAAGGGTGGTTGGAAGGACTCGAGCAAGGAGTAAGGCATTGAACTCGTTGTACAGAGTTAACAAGTTGTTGACACAGCTCGAGAGGAGAGCAGAATGTTGAACTCATTGTTTGGAGCCAACGAGTTGTTGATGGAGCTCAAGAGATGAGCAGAACGTTGAACTCATTGTTTGGAGCCAACCAGTTGTAGATTATGCTCGAGCGAAGAGCGGAGTGTTGAACTCGTTGTTCAGAGTCAGCGAGTTGTTGATAGAGCCTGAGTGAAGAGCGAGCCGTGGAACTTGTCATTTGGAGGTAAGGAGTTATTGATGGAGCTCGTGTGGTGAGTGGAGCGTTGTACTCGTTATTTAGAATCAACGAGTTATTGATGGAGCTTAAGCGGTAAACGGAGCGTTGAACTCGTTGTTTGGAACCAACGAGTTATTGATAGATCTCGAGCAGTGAGCGAGGTGTTGAACTCACTGTTTGGAGTCAATGAGCTGTTGATGGAGCTTGAGCAAAGAGCAAGGCATGGAACTCATCGTTTGGAGCTAACGAGTAGTTGATGGAGTTCGCTCGGTGAGCAAAACGTTAAACTTGTTGTTTAGAGTCAATGAGTTGTTGATGGAGCTCAGGAGGTAGGAGGAGCATTGAACTCGTTGTTTGGATCCACCTAGTTGTTGATGGATCCTGAACGAAGAGAAAGGCATGGAACATGACATTAGGAGCTAACAAGTTGTTGATGGAGCTCGCACGGTGAGCAAAGCGTTAAACTCATTGTTTAGAGTCAGCGAGTTGTTTATGGAGCTCGAGTGGACGCAGAGCGTTGAACTCATTGTTTTGAGTCAACAAGTTGCTGATGGAGCCCGTGCCGAGGGTAGGGCATTGAACTTGTTATTTGGAGTCAACGAGTTATTGATGAAGCTCGAGTGGAGAGCAGAGCATTGCACTCATTGTTTGGAGTCAACAAGTTGTTGATGGAGCTCGAGCAATGAGCTGAGCATTAAACTACTGTTTGGAGTGAACGAGTTGTCGATGGATATCATGCAGAGAGCAGGACATTGAACTTGTTGTTTGCAGTCAACATTGTTGACGGAGCTCGAGTGAAGAGCAAGGCGGTGAACTCGTTGTTTGGAGTCAACGAGTTGTTGATGGAGCCTAAGCAAAGAGTAAGGTGTTGAACTCATTGTTTGAAGTCAACGAATTGTTGATGGAGCACGAGCAAAGAGCAAGGTGTTGGGCGCATTGTTTGGTGTCAATGAGTTGTTAATGGAGCCTGAGCGAAAAGCAAGGCGTTGAACCTATTTTTTGGGATCAACGGGTTGCTGAGGGAGCTCAGACGGAGAGTAAGGCATCAAACTCATTGTTTGGAGCTAACGAGTTATTGACGGAGCTCAAGCGGAAAGCAAAGTGTTGAACTCGTTGTTTGGAGTCAACGAGTTGTAGATGGTGCCTATGCGAAGAGCTAGGCATCGAATTCGTTGTTTAGAGCCAGGGAGTTGCTAATGGGGCTCGAGCAGTGAGCAGAGCATTGAACTCGTTGTTTGGGGCTAACAAGTTGTTGAGGAACTTGTTCCGAGTCTTCTTGGTATTGAAGTGAAGTCCTATGTGTTAGTACGGCGTTGAAGTAATTCCATTATTCTCTTTGATGACAAGCAGTGGTATACACCAAATGACATCCTCGGGATGCCGAATTTGTACTTGTTTGCACTATGCTGCGCTTGACTGAGTTTGGAATTATCCATTTACGCGGCATGTTATTCAGGACGGAATTGGAGCTTGCTCAGGTGAAGGTGGTAGGAAAGGCTTGAAGCTTGCCCACCTAAGGAAGTCATGTCTTGAATTTTATCGTCAAGAGTTAAGGCGACCCTGAAGAGCTGTTAGCTGGTAAGAGGCCTGTGAAGAGGTTTGTGTCTTGAATATTTCATTCATATGTTTGATCCTTGCTGTATAACTTGTTGTATAAGTTGGTGAGCTGTCACTAGGTTCTTTATATCTAAAGAACAAGGCCTTGAACTTGCTATTTGTATCTAACGAACTATCGATGGGGTTCGCACGAGGTGCGTAGTGTTTGACGGAGTTTGAACTTGTTAGTCTTGTACCCAGCTAGTTGTAGGAGCAACTCTGAGGAGGAGTCTTTTTCCAAACTTATTGAATGGGTATTTAACTAGTTGTAAGAGCAACTCTGAGAGAGAGTTATTTTTCAAACTTGCTATGTGGGTACTCCAACAAATTGTGAGAGTCACATCGAGTGACGAGTTGAACCCCAAATGTTGCTTTTGCAAATTTTATTGGAGTAACTACAATCCACGATTTTGGACCTCTAATTGGTCTTTAAGAAATTTTAACTAGTTTCAGGAACAGATCGAATGGTGAGTTGAACTCTGAACATGCTTGGTTGCAGGTTGTTAAAGTAACTCTGAACCATGGGTAAGGATTCCGAACTTGTTAGTTTAGGTCTTAAAGAGTTATAGGATCAGATCAAATGACGAGTAGATAACTGAACTTGCTTCATTGCAAATTGCTAAAATAACTCTACACCATGGGTATGGACTCCAAACTCGTCGTATAAGGAGCTTTTAATGAGTTATTAGTGTCGTTTCGAGGAGTAGGCTTGGCATTTAACTCATTGTATGCATCTGTAGAATTGTACAAGAATTTTGCAAAAATTAATACTAAATTTTATTAGAAAATAAAACTAAGTGGTTGCTCTAGTGGTTTGCCTTTATTTAGAAAATATTGAAAATATATAGCAGAGGCGGGCATTAAGCATCCCTCTTGAAGTTCATGGAGTGTTCCACTTTCCAAGTCCCTACTAATATCTCATTGCCCCCTGGGTCTTCAAGTTGATGAGCCGTAAGGCGAAAAACTTGGTAGACGTTGCCTAGATTTGTCTGTTTCCGAGTGAGCCTCTCATAGTTTTGTATAGAGAATGGGAGATCTTCAGATTTTTCAATGTGTTTAATCTGGACTATTTCTTTCCGTTTAATTAGCGGAGTGGCTTCGGGCAGGGGATTCAAGTATGTCTTAGTATTCTGATAAGGACGAACTTGGACCTAGTGGGAGATGATTTGGCCAGTTTAGAAGTTCTCAGCAGGATTGTCTAGTGCAGTAGCCTCAAGCTTGTTTATGGGCTTGGATTTATTGTGATTGTTTTCTGGCAGAAAATCTATGGCATCAAGGGGGAGAACCGAGCCCCACATTGTAGCGGTGTAGTATGCTCGTGCTGCCTGTTGGATCCGTATAATTTGGCCTATGTCTGTTGTTGTTGGGAACTTCATTTTCATGTGGAAGACAGAAGCAATTGCATGGAAGGTCGCTACGCCGGGACGGCTGAATATTGCATTGTATGCAACTTTGACATCGACTACCATAAAGTCCAGTGCTTCTGCTCGAATAACGAGAGCTTTTTCTGCTGTCACATCGAGTGTGAGATTCCTTCTACTTGAACGGGGACATCGAAAAATTCGTAGAGTGTATAGACGGCTGGCTTGAGCCGGTCACAAGAGAGCTAAAGGCCGTTGAAAGTGTCCATGAAAATGATGTCTACCGAGCTGCCGTTATACCTCATGATTCACCATGCAAAGGTTTATGACCAATGCGTGGCAATGAGTGGTTCGGACAACTTCTAAGTCCTTGTCAGAGATATCGGGACCCCAGTGCTCTTGGCAGACGGAATGTTATGCATTGAGTTGACTTCCCTGACAAATGCTTTATGAGAGGAGTTGGAATCTCCCCCCATCGGTCCTCCGTGAATAGAGTGAAGAATGACCAAATGTTCTGAGTCCTGCGATTCGGAGGGCCTCTCTCGACTATTATTATCCCCCTGTGCTGGAGGGGTTTCGGCGTTATTTTTTTTGGGACAAATTAAGAGACATGGTCCCGGCGAATCAGGCCTTCAACTGTTTTTCTTTGATGTATCGGCAGCTATCGATAATGTGTCCATAGTCTCTATGAAATGCGCACCACTTGTTCATGTCCCTTCTCTTGTTAGCTGTGGACATCTTGGGGGGTGGGGGGGGGCAGATTATCTCATCCTTCTCAACTTCAATGAGGATTGCTGATATGCTTGCGTTAAGAAGTGTGAACTTGTCAAAGCGTGGTGCTAGAAGGAGACGGCGTTGACCTGCGTTGTATTCTTCCGTTTGTTTCCGGAAGATGAATCGTTCTTACCTTGAGGATAAAGAAATTTCTCGACTCTGATATATTTGTCACTCCTTTCTAGGAGTTCAGTAAAATCTTTTGGTGGCTTCTTCACGAGGGAGGCTTTCAAGTTTTTATGAGTGATGTTGTGGCGGAAGGCAGCAGCCGCCACTGACGAATATAAGGAGGAGATGGACTTTGCTTCGGCTGTGAAAAGCTTGACAAAGCCCTTTAGCAGTTCTTCGTCCCTTTTCCATTAATTTCAACAGAGGGGCACTTATTTTTTCAGCTTTGCGGCTAGGGCTGCAAACGAATCGAGTTATTCGCGAGCTATTCGGCTCGAGCTCGGTCAAAGCTCGGCTCGAATCGAGCTCGAGCTCAAAACTGAGCTTTTTCGTAAACGAGCCGAGCTCGAGCTTGGTTTTTTTTTTAGGCTAAGCTCGCGAGCTATTCGGCTCGAATATGGTCAAAACTTGGTCAAAGCTCGGCTCGAGCCGAGCTCGAGCTCAAAACTGAGCTCGTTTCATAAACGAGCCGAGCTCGAGCCTAAAGGTATTCGGCTCGGCTCGGCTCGATTGCAGCCCTACTTGCGGCTAGTAATGAAGTGTGCTATGAAAAGCTCCTCGAGCTGGTCAAAGGAGAATACTGACTCTATAATGAGATGAAAGTACCATTCCCTTGCTGAAGCTTTCAAAGTTGCAGAGAATATTCGACACACGAGCGCATCGATGGCATTGTAGACAATCATAAGAGTTTTAAGATTCTAAATATTGTCCAGCGGTCTGATTCACCATCGTATGACTCGAATTGAAGAGTTTTGAAGTTCTTCGGAATTGGTGCATCAGTGATCGATTTGCTGAATGGGGGCTGACTAGGACGGTAAGCCCTGCTAGAGCGGTTCCCCTTGTTCTTTATTTATTCTAGCGATTTTCTACTTCTCAGATGCGGTGAAGGACTTGGTCGTCCTTCCCCTTAGAACTAGTTGAGTACCAGATTCTTCTTCTCTTGGATGAGTAGCGTGGCGACTTCATGATCGTCGAACCTAATCATGACCGTCTTGGATGGCTCAAAGGAAACCTTGAAGTTTTCCAGTTCAGCCCTAGTGAGTGGGACATCTTTCTCTTTGTTTCACTCAAGATTCCTTCGACTCTCACGAGTCGGGCTTCTTTCTGCAATGCTCCCCCTGTGAGAGGATGAGTGTCTTGATATTCACCTTCGGGGAGATTTGCTTCTCCGATTCACTTGATGTTCTGAGCGGGAGACTTCGGTTTGAGCGCGCTTCTCATCTAAATGGATTCATAGGTCGGTTCCTTATTGCCTAGCGCTGAAGATTTGGCGGATATCTCTTGACCCCCAATGGCCTCGCAAGGCCATTAAATCACTTAACGGATTATGGACTGAGACACGGTCGTACAGAGGGTGATGTTCATAATGGCTTTGTCAAGAGCCCTCTGGTGCATCTCCGTTTATGGGAACTTGATTAGGCTATTGGGGCGGATCCAGCTGTTGAAGAGGAATTTGGTCCTCCACGGGATGAACTAGTTGACGAACAGAGTTGATTCGACGACTTGAGGCCGCCGCTCTCCCCCTTGGTCTAGGTGGCATGGCAGTAAGTCTGATCTTTGATGTAGATCTATATAGTTTCCCACAGACGGCGTCAATCTATTGCTGCTTATTTTGGTGTGGGGGCAAACAAATAGTGAGTTTATAATTTGAAGGAAATTACTAAAGATCTAACCTTTGATCGTCGCCGGAAAAAGTGGTTAGAGCTCCTGAGAGTGGATATGGATTGCTGATTAAACACCGTGATCTGCATCTGATGGTTGCTGGTCGATGGACCTGCAAAAAGTTTGAAACACCAGGGGTGGCCCCGACGACAGACCCTCCGACGCTCAAGTCAGAACCAGAGAGAGAAAGAGAGTTTGAGAGATGATTCCTTGATTACCTTCAAACTGAGGAGGGGGGAGGGTATTTATAGGGCTGAGAAACATTTCAGGAGATTGATATGGATTTGTTAGATTAATATGAATCTCTTATCTCCTGTTGATTCTCCTCCTTAAGAGATAAGACTCTCTTGTCTGGGGAAAAAAAATTTGACTTACAGCCCTCATGGACAGGTGTCTTTCATATTGGACCTAATCTGTCACTTTTAATGGGCTTGAAAGTGGCTCGTGTCTTGTAGATGAGCATGAAGAATGTCCGGACCTTTTAAAGAGACCCGTTATGATTAATTTGTATGTAGAAGATTTAGGATTTATGCTGGAATCATACGGCTCTGATTTGCTGTGATTTTTATCATTATCACCTTTATATGCTACCACTAGGTCAAATGCTAATTACAGTCCATGTGTCTATGGTTGAAAATGCTCTCTTGTTATTGCCTGGTTTCTATTCTTCGATTCTGAGTGCATTTTAACTTTGATACAATTATTTTTTCTTCTCTTACTTTGTGGTCATGCATACAGAACATGTAGTCTGTGGAAGGCACGGTAACCCTGTTAGTATACATAAAATCTGTAGGAAGGCTAAAAATCTAAGCTTTTCTGATTTTAAAAATTCTTGGAAAATAGTGCAAAGTCTTCTCTGTGCTTGGGTTTTTGGGATTTAAGGAGCTGCAATCCTCTCTGCTCCCTCCGATTAAAAGATGGAGAACTTCGTGCCGTGAGATTGCCTCGCAATTCGTTGGCCCAACCTAAATCAAAAGCCCAGTTGTTCAAAACTGCATTAGATTGTCAATTGTGTTCCAGCTCAATGTATTACGGCCCACAACCAAGTTACACGAACTTCCATAGAGGCCAACGTAGTATATAACCCAGCAGCCCATGAACATCTATTTTTGTCTTTTGTTTCCGAGATTTGCACAATTTGCGAATACAAAATTTATACAATATGATTGTGCAAAAAAAAAGTGCCTCGATGTTAAGAATTTTTTCCCAAACTGTCCCACTTTTGAAAGTTTTTTCCAAACTGCCCTACTTTTTTTTAATTCCCAAAATGCTCTACTCGCTTTCTGAAAAAGCGAGTTGGGCTAAATCCTCCTCGCTTTTTCAGAAAGCGAGTCTTAGTTGTAGGATTTGCACGTACCTAGATTCGTTTTCTCAAAAAGCGAGGGGATTTATCTCAAACTCGCTTTTTGAAAAAGCGAATGTCGATTGGGTCTTTCACCCCCAAACTCGAAATCAGATCTCACTTTTCTTAAATTCTCTATCTTCCTCCTCTTGTAACCCTGAAACCCTAACCCATCTCTCATCTCATTTTCGTCAAAGAACCACAAAAAATCGTCGATTAACCCATAAAATTGCTCTGAAAATCCTTAACCCATTTTCCGAAAAATTCAAATTTTGGAATTTTGATATAGGAAAGCAACTTCAATTCTTTTTATCCAAAGATCTACGGCTATATCCTTTCAAATAAGCTTGTGAAGGTATGATGCTTATTGGCCTATTATTGTGTTCATTTTGTAACGCTCCTGTCCCTAGCTCAGACAATTTATACAATTTATAAGACAAATTAAATACTATGTAGTACAACTGTCCACCACAAACTGCCTCTCAAAAAGAACAGATTAAGTAACTCTTGATCATAGGCTATTATATTTATATATTATTATATTCAGTTTGAAATTCCATATGGAACTAATACAATTCATCCAATACCTACTCCCGTGAGCACAGTAGCAACCCGCGTGAGTAGCAACTCCCCAACCGAAGGTGGGTCCCCCCCTACTGAAGCCACGTCACACAACATTTCGACAGCCTGCTGTTACCATTTCACGTGGGGCCCCCTAATACATTCCACTCAATTTTCTTTTTATTAACCAATATGCCATTGCATATATACAATCAGCCAACTTAACTTTTCAACATATATATATTATTTTTTATATTCTTTGAAAACTACGGAGTCTTACACATTTTCATAAAATTTATTTTTGGATAAATAATAACTCGTATATTCGTATAAATATACGTAGGTATGGATTACGAAATTTCTATTTGGTTATACTTTGGTGGTGAAATAGTTCGTGATCCAAAGAAATTCCTAACCTTGCTTGCAATTTGATTATGAGTGTGGTGAAGTCTGAGATAGCTTTAACACCACGGGTCATTAATGAGATAGTGAAAATCCAATATAATTATCAGATTTCATATAAGAAATAGGGGTGTAAAATGAACAGGACGGTCCGTCGTCCATCCGAGTCCGGCTCGAGAAATGGTTCGACCGTGGACCGTCCGAACTGTTATACGAACCGAATTCAAACAAATTATTAGGTCTGATTCTTTACCGGGCTCGAGCCGGACATAAGTCCGTCCGAGTATTATTGCGGTCCGATACTTTATCGAACCGAGTCCGGACTATAAAAATTTTGTCCGACCTAGACCGAGCCGGACATAAGCCCGTCTGAGTAGAATTTCGGTCCGAGCTTGAACATATGGTTGTCCGATCCCGTCCGGTCCGATTTACAGCCCAAATAAGAAAGCTTGGATTGCAAAACAAAAGGCAATTGAGAGCCTGTTCGGTACCTTCGAAGAAGTATACAAAAAATTGTCAGAGTGTCCGGTCGAATTTGGGAACATAACGCCACCAAACAGTGTAAAAATGTAGGCCTTGCAGTAGCACTGAACCTCCTCATCAATGAAATCATCATTCAGTCGGTCCTTGAATGTGTCATTCAACCACTTCAACCGAATTTGTTTCTCATTAACTGCTTCGGCTTCCACTTCGACATCGAGGTACTGTTCCACTAAATATATGGGTCGAAGTCCATGAGCCGGTCACTGCCTGCCCATCAACTGAAAGGCCGATGAGTACAGAGACGATCTGCAGTGTCACTGTCATCTTCCTAATTGTCATGTGAAAAGTGTGTGTTTCAGGCCGCCATCTCTGAAGCAGTGTTGTAAGAAGAGGCCGATCACACTTGATGGGACTCATCAGTTCAATACCATATAATACACAGTCCCTTTGGATCTCGTGAATCCGTGGGTACATAGGTAGTGGATGACCCCCCTCCCCCCCCTAAATGTGCATTTCCTCGATTCACCTTCCCACACATCTTTCGAACGGTGCTGCGACTGGAGAGTAAGGAGTGTAGGGTCGAGGGGACCTAAACCTCCGAGAGGAATATAAGATGATGAAGGTGTTGAAGAAGAAGTATCCGCCACATTTGGATTACTTAGGACCTATACAACAATAACATTTACATCAAAAGACCGATATAACATTTAATTGTATGATAATGAAATGAATCGAATATAAACAATTATAAGCTTACATTAGTACGCACGGTATCACCACGACGACCACCACATCCACCGCGAGGAGGTGGGCCAAAAGATGTACGTGGTCCATCGCCACGAGGAGGTCTACTACTAGATCATTCCTCCACATTTTCCATCGTCCGTGCCATTTTTTATAAAATAGAGTATCCTACAACTAAAAAAAATTGTTATTAACTTTACCAAATATATAACCTACATATATATAATACATACGAACATACAATTGTTATTAACTATATCCAACTTTTACCCCCAATTTTGACATATATCCACATTTTATCAAGCAATTTCTAACTACATATATCTATATATATATACAACATTAAAAAAGATGAAGTTTGATAAATATACCACAAGTTTTAGCCCAAATTCGAAGAACTACACCTCTACCGCAAACCTCACCCCCAAATTCGAAGAACTCCACCGCAATTACCCTCAAAATCGAAGCACCCCCAAATTCGAAGTGGCGAATTGAACGGAGATGAGATATTGAAGAATTTCGTGAGTGATTCGACGAAATTTAGTGGGTTAATGGCTGAAATCAGATCAAAAATTAATTGGGTTAGGGTTTCGTGACGAAGATGAGAAGGAGATAGAGAAGAATGAGATCTGTTTTCAAGTTTGAGGGTTTAAGACCCAAACAACACTCAATTTTTCAAAAAGCGAGTTTGGGATAAATCCCCTCGCTTTTTGAAAAAGCGAATCTAGGTAGGTGCAATTCCTACAACTAAGACTCGCTTTCTGAAAAAGCGAGGAGGATTTAGCCAAACTCGCTTTTTCAGAAAGCGAGTAGGGCATTTTGGGAATTAAAAAAAAATAGGACAGTTTGGGAAAAACTTTCAAAAAGTGGGACAGTTTGGAAAAAAAATTCCGATGTTAATCACGTTGGCTATTTGTATGTTCCTTTTAAAAAAAAGGAAATATGCCACATATGTTCAAATCTAGTAATTTTTCATATATATGAATTCTACGACATGTAGATTACATTTGTGTGAATCATGCATTTAATGAAAAGAAAATGGCTAAATAGATATTTTCTAGAGTATCATTTTAGGTTGTTGTTTGTTAAAAAATAAATAAGATAATTGCAATGCTTAACTATGTAGAACTTTGGAAATGAGCTCAAATTCCCGATATCATAGTTCCATGTATTCATATTAATTAACTCATTACTATTACTAGTAATTACACGTGAGATGCACGTCTTAATAAATATATATTTCTTAAAGTATAAACAATGAAGTAGTCTGGTTTTGAACTTGAAACCTCATGTATATTAGTTATGCGTGGGCGATGCTCGTGTTGGTTTGTATACAAACGACAACTCCAACTCTCTTATTATAATATATTAGTATTTTCACGTGAGATACACATTTTGATAAGAGTTAGAGGAATTTCATGTGCGATATATGTGTTAAGAAATAATTTTGGAGTTGGACGTGCATTGCACGTAATTGGAAAAAACTATTTTGAAGAAAAAGACATGATTTTTACATGCAATGCACATGTTTATAAGTAAAATTTGAGTTGTACGTGCACCATGTGTATATTTGGTGTTAAAAAATATTGAAAATTTATTTTGCACATGTGTTGCACGTTTTAAATAGGTGAAATTTTGTTTGTTTGTTAGTTTTTGTTGTAGTTAATAGGAAAGTTTGAGTTGCACGTATAATGCACGGATTTGTATGTTGACAAATTACAACTCCAACTCTCCCATTATATATAGAGAAGATACTAGTAATCTGCACGTACGATGCACGTCTTAATAAAAAAAAAAAAATACTAAGACATAATCTGGCATTGAACCTGAATTCTCACTTTACTCATCACATACACTTTACAATTTACCCCTAGTGGAATCAACTTTTATTTTATATGAGTGTCACATTTGTAAATAATTATGTCGTAAATAAATTTGAACTTTGAGGGTATTATGGTAACTAACAACAGTTAAGTAAATTAATGGTTAATATAACTCCCACTTAAAAATAAATTGTTGAGATTAGATGGTTGATTGAATGGTTGACTACAAATTACAGGTTGTCTCCAAATGACAACCCCAACTCACCCATTATAATATTAGAGATTAGCGATACTAGTAATCTGCACGTGCAATCCACGTTCTAATCCAAAAAAAAATTACAGAGTAAATAATAAGTCGTAATTTGTCCTCGAACTTGGGACGTCTCTTTACTAATACATACTCTTTACAAATTATCCCTAGTGGCACAATCTTTTTATCTTATATGAGTGGCACTTTTGTAAATAATTACGTCGTAAATAAATTTGAACTTTGAGTGTATAATGGTAACTAACAACAGTTGAGTAAATGAATGGTTAATATAACTCTCACTTAAAAATGAATGATTGAGATTAGATGGTTGAATATCTACAAATTACAGGTTGTCTACAAATGACAACCCCAACTCTCCCATTATAGTATTAGACTAGTAATTTGCACAATGCACGTTCTAATCAAAAAATAAATTATAGAGTAAATAATAAGACATAATCTGTTCTCGAACCTGGGACCTCCCTTTACTCATATATACCCCTATTGGCACAAACTTTTATTTTATATGAGTGGCACCTTTGTAAATAATTATGTCTTAAATAAATTTGAACTTTGAGGGTATTATAGTAACTAACAACAGTTGAGTAAATAAATGGTTAATATAACTTCCACTTAAAAATAAATGGCTGAGATTAGATGATTGATTGTCTACAAATAACAACCCCAACTCTCTCATTATATTATCAAAGATACTAGTAATTTACACGTGTGATGCATATCTTAATATTTTTTTATTATTTAAAGTAAAAACTCTGACGTAGTCTGGTTTCAAACCTGGACTCCTTCATATTAGTTATGTACGTACGATAAACGTAAGTTGGCATGTTTACAAACAACAACTCCAACTCTTCCATTATAATATTAGATATTAGAGATTATATATTAGATATATATATATATATATATATATATATATATATATATATATATATATATATATATAAGAGATTATTATTATTATTATAATAATTATTATTATTAGTATTATTATTATTTTGCTACAAATTAGCACATTATTTAAGATACCAAATTAATCTTTTCAGTTCAGCAACTAACCTTATACAGGGCCGGTCCTGAGATATTTAAGGCCCTGGGGGAAAAAATAAAAGCTAAGAGACAATTCGGGTTGATACGAGACCTTGCTATTAGTGAGCTTTCCTGTTAGCAGTTTTCATTCCATTCTTCCCCTGCATTGAGTAGTTCTTCTGAGCCTCTACTCTTTCCCTCTCGCCTCAACTCCCGGACCTGGTTCTCTTGAATCCAACCTTCTTCTATGCTTGGCTCGGGAAAGGAACTATGCTTGAATCTTAATGTGTCTCACAATCTGAATTTTTTGCGAAAGAATGGCTTCTTTGTAGTTATGTAATAATGTCAGGTATAGCAGCCTTTCCGAGGTATTTCCGTCAGTCCTCAAAATTGATATTTTATAGTTGAGATATAGTTGAGATTTTAGATTGTTCGTTACGAGATTGCTCTCTTCCCTAGTCCCCTTCCGGCATCTTCTCTCTTCAAAACTTCTTCAAAAAAAAATTTCAGAGGAGGGGCCCAAATTTTTTTAAGTATAACGGATTAATGGTCTTATAATTAATATAATGAATTAATGAGTTTGTTCTTGCACATCAAACTAAAATTGCAGCCAGTAGATAGTAATCTCGTAACGAACAACCTAAAATCTCAACTATATACACAAATTGGCATGAAAATTAAATAAATGCTTCTTTGTCATGAGTTTCTGCTTTTGTCTATATGCACATATCTACCATAGCCCATGATCCTTAATCATCAAGGTTTTCTTATTGGAACCCTTTAGCATTAAACTTAAATCATAGCCATCAAAATACAATTATAAACGACACTCATTTCCTCCAAATTCTCCAGATTTCATTCATGCAAATCGTCAAACACCTTCACTGCATTCCATCGTATTTTCAAACATAAAAAACATACCCATCACTCCAATTCACCAAATGTCAAAGCACAACATCTCAGTCTCACAATACATTCAAAACACACAAATTTCAAACCAACATTACATTTCTAGCCATAAAAAGAATTCCATCATTCCAAATCAAAGATATCGCCAAATCTCGCACTCACCCAAAACAGAGAACGGCTCTGCCAATCTCGTTGATCCTTACTTGGCATTGATCCTATGATCCTATCCAATGGCGAGGATGATTCGGATTGAGAGTCAGAAAGAGAGATAATTTGAAAAATAGAAGAAAATGAAGAGACGTTTGAGTCTGGACCCAAAAATATATATATAAAGAAGTTGAAGTGACAGTGTGACATTGGAAGAGAGAGAGATATATATATTTTACTAAATTGGGCCCTCCCTTAAAAATAATAACAAACCTATTAATCCATTATATTAATTATAAGACCATTAATCCATTATACTTAAAATATAAAAAAAAACTTGGGCCCCACCCTTGAATTGGGCCCTGGCTGGTCACCCAGCTGGCCCTGGGCCTGACCTTATATAAAGAAAAGATTCAAGATTCTCAATCTTCAAGTCTACGTTAAAAGAATCACATATTCATTTACTGCCATAGGAGTAGGCGACGATGGTAGAGATATTACGGGCCTTAGGGACAGGTGTCTACCCCAGCGTATACGAGAATTTGTGGATTGGCCCCAAATTTGAGTCAATACGATGCGAAATGAAGGATGCTTGGTACATTGCCATTGCGGCAATCACTTTGGTGTTATGGCTAGACGAAAATAATTTCCATTTTCATGCTTCATGTAATAGTATTTCTGATAACCTTACTCATATCATGCATCTTATCTCTTTTTGGGCTACAGCTGCTGCCACTGGAGCAAGAGGGAGGATTGTCAGTCTTTCAGGTGGAAGAATTTGACGATGAAGAGGTAGAGTTTGGGCCTACACTGGACTGAGGGATTGGTCCCCATACTCAGCAGTGTTTCTTTACCCGCAGTCTCCGCCACTTGGTATTTTGTATCGACCTAATGTACTTTTGGTTATTGGATGGTTGGATAATTTTACCCACCCCCCAAGGTTTTGTTAGGGGCTTATGTTTTATTTCCTGTTCTGTACTTTTGTATTTTCCCAGTAAGCCGAATTTGTTTTATTAACGTCTTATTAATGAAACAGGGTGGTGTTATTCCACCTTTTCCCTAAAAAAAAAAGTCTACGTTAAAAGAAACATCTACTACGTACGCTTATAATATTTTGTAATTAGCCTCACCTTTAATTTGCTACTACGTACGCTTATAATATTTTTTAATTAGCCTCACCTTTAATTTGCTAAAATCTACAATTTGTAACTAAATCAAGCTACATATCTATCTACTACTATAATGGGCGAACCCCTTAGTCCTTAACCCAACATGGTAATTTTTTTTTCCCCTTTTCATTCTCCCCCCCCCCCCCCACCCACCAAAAAAAATTCTCCCACGTGCAAATCACGTAATTTTTTTTTCCCTTTTCATCCCCCCCTCAAAAAAAAAAAATGCCCACGTGCAAAGCACGTGTATAATACTAGCGTGCATCGCACGTGCAGTTACGAGTCTACAATAGAACAAGTTCTAACTTGTATGTACATATCTATTTAGGGCAAAAATATAGGAGAGATTTGGCTTGGTGACCTTCTTTTTGAAATTATTTAGTCAAATGCCCTTGTTTTGGAAATAATTAGTGAAATACCCTAGTTCTTAATTAGATTTCTATAGTATTCTTCCTATAATAATTTTTATAGGATGTGTGACCTTTCTACAAAAACTAAAAGTTTTTGGGTTTTAGGATAGTTTTTATTTTTATTCTTAGATTTTAGTTTTTCTGCTTTCTACCTTATAAATTATTAATAAATATACTGAAAATTCTTAAAATTAAATTAAATTTACTTACTTCGTACTGGCTCTGATACCACTTTAAAGCAACTTTGGTGGGTGCGTGAAATCTCTTAACTTGTAGGTGTGAGTAGCACGTAATCTTCTGGAGACCTGAAAATCAAAAGGACAAGAGTATCAAAAACTTTAAAAATCTAAAGAGTAAAGTCTAAATGGTTGAAATAAAGATCAAAGTTTGAAAAATAATATTCTTCGAAATAATGGATATTGTCAATTCTGAAAAAGTAATCAGGAATGATGGGAATTTCTTCGTCATCGTCGTCAAATTCTCTTATATATTCTGATTCTGTCTCATATTCTTCACTGTCATATGGAGGTTCTTCGAGTTCTTCTGTATGTCTATGTTCTCCTTCATTCTGTTCATGTTCTTCTAGAATTTGTCTGTATGCAGTCGTAGGACTCCAAACGTAACTACTAAATATACCATTTTCATAAAATAACAAAGATCTTTCGTGATAAGTTAGATCGTCAATTATTTCAACATTTATATTACTCGTTTCTCCAGGAATTATTTGGTTTATTGTTATAATTATTACTCGTTGAATGCTAAAAAAGAATAATTTGAATTCGTAGCAATCATCCATGCTTATTTGTCTGTGAGGATAATAAATATCAAAAACTAGCATTCTGTCACTTCCTTGGTAATTAACCATTAATTCAAAAATTGGTGAGGCAATACCGAAATTACTATCCATTAATTCTTTCGAATAATAAGCAATTATAAAATAAAGAGCAGAGAGAGATTTCTAAGGATACCTAAAAATAAAAACAAAACGGCCCATCATGCTTCCGACCTAGTCAAATTTTTTTGATCTGTTTTGTACCAGTTGCTACCAGTGGATAAAATACCCCCCGGTATGCACCCCGATTTCTGTGCTCCTTTTACGTTCTTCCCATCTCAAGATTACTATGCCCTCAATAGAGCTTCATCCAAGAGATACGTCTAGAACAACTAGTAGCACTTTGGTACAGACAACCACAAAAGTCTAACTATAGAAGGTAGCAAATGAGTCTTCTTGCAAGATTATTTAGGCAGAGCCTTACAAAACTCTCTCTAGGGGAAAGAAATTTAGTTGTTCATACCTTATTTTCTACGGAGGCTGATAGATGAACTCATAAAAGACATTTTATTTTCTTCAGGCTTGTTACAAACAGACTTACAAGGATTATGAGGAATTTTTTCTTTCCAAAATAGTCTGCCCCTCTCTCTTACCCTACCTTTCCTTTTATAGGCTAAGGGATGTCTTCACACCAGATACAATTATTACCCTCCTTACATCATTGCTTACATCACAGATACAATTATTGCTTTTCTTACATCAGTGCTTACATCATAGTTAAATAATCGGTAGTCTTAGTTTCACATGCATCAGTTTCTATTATCCAAGAACATTCTTTAACCGGTAGTCTTAGTTTTGGTAACTCTGAAGTTTGTTGTTTTAATATTTTAAGTTTTTCTTCATCCTCCGGGGTCCATTCCTATTTTTTAAACTTTTTAAGTTTTTGTTGTAACCAATTGGTTTTTGCTGATAAATTTGGTATATAACCTCTTGTTTGATTTAGTAATCCTATTATAGCTTGCACTTCTCTTTTTTCTTTTAGGACATTAGGAAAAGTCTTTATTTTTTCTACTATATGTGATTGTAATTCTATTCCTTCATGTGATAGTTTTGTTCCTAAGAATTCTATCTCGGTTTTGAATAATTCCATTTTCTTTTTTGATAGTATAATGCCTGCATTTTTCACTATTTCTATGAATTTTAGTAGATGTTCTTTATGTTGTTCCTCATTTTCTGATCCTATTAGAATATCATCTACAAATACTAATATGAAATTGTTGTATTTTTCAAAAATTTTATCCATATATTCTTGAAATATCCCTGGGCTATTTTTGTAACCGAATGGTAATACATTCCATTCATAAAATCCTTGAGGTGTGCTAAATGCCGTTAAAGGTTTTGAATCTTTTTTTAGTTTTACATGATAAAATCCTGATTTGCAGTCAAATTTCGAATATATTTTTCTTGTTCTTACTGTGTTAAGTAGTATTTGCATGTCTGGTAGTGGATATCCAAATCTCTTAGTATTTTTATTTAATTCTTTATAATTTACTACCATTCGAGATTTACCTCTTTTTTCTTCTGAGTGTTTTTTAACTATGAATGCTGGTGATGAATGTGGACTTTGTGATTTTCTTATATAATTATTTTCCACTAATTCTTTTATGTGTATTTTGAATTCTTCTAGGTCTGTTGGAGTATGTCTTATTGGTCTAATTTTAATTATTTTGTTCATATCTATTAACTCTATATGTGCCGTGGGTTCACTTAAGTTCCATTTTGCCAAGGGGTCTTCTCCGCACAGTTCTTCTAATTGTTGTTGTAAATTTTTTTTTGTGGTTGTTACTTGAACTTGTTGTATTCTAATTTTATTTGGTAAGTATTGGTATTCACCACGCTGGGTTGAAGAAACTCAGATGTGTGGTAGGTCAGTTCTGGAATACGGTTGGGTTATTCTAATTGCTATTGCTTGGTGTCTGCAAGGTGTTGTAAATACAACTGATTTATGTGATATAGTTATGGGATAATATTGTTGGAAAAAATCATTTCCTAAGAGTACGTCATTATTCATATCATCAAATTGGTATACTATAGGTATTTTTAGTATGTAACTTCCTATTTGTACATTAACATTTTGTTGATATTTGTCTAGTATGATGGTTTGTCCAGTTAATCCAGTTATGGCTTTTTTATTAAAGCCATCTTGTTTCCATTTTGGTAGTATATTTTCGCAGCATAAACTAGTACCTGCCCCGGTGTCTATTAGACTGTCACTACAAGGAATTTGACATATAGTGACAGCAAAAATCCGTGGGTAAAAGGCGAAAAACCGTAGGTATAGCCCGTAAAACCTCTACCAACGGACATTTTTTTCCGTCGTTTTTAATTAGCTATACCCACTGCAAAATGCCGTCACTATAGCCTATAGCGACGGTTTTTTCACCCGTTGGACAAAACCTTGGGGTTATACCCACGGTTTCGTATCCGTTGGTATAGGTTTTAAGGACACCACTTGCTTTCCTATACCCACGGTTGAAACTCCATTGCTATAGATTTTAGTAATGGTTTTCGCATCCAAATATTTAAATATATACCCATCGCTCTATACAAAAAAAATTCTTATTAATTACGCGTATGATAATTTAATGTTTTCTTTTATAATATTAATCCAATTATAAACTAAATACACAATAAAATAGATAAATGTGTTTATGAAACAAAATTAAAAAAAATTAAACTTCAATCATATTAAAAATTATTGAAGTATTACAAGCATGTCAAATTACAAAATAGTTAATAACCAAATACACAATTAAATTCATGTGTGCAGACATGAGAATCAATACTTTAAACTACGATCAACATATTCAATGACATTATAAGATAACATTCAACTGAATCCTCACTTGAGATACGACACTAACAATTTTCTTATTTTACGGCAACCAGATCTTGATTGATCTCGATTCTCTTTGCAGTAATCTTCTTTTAGCATCTTGCAAATCTCCTTTACAACCTTCTTCACTTCATCGTCGGCAAACACAAATTCGACTGCATTTTTGAGCGAGTTCAATCATTTCTCGCTTGTTGAGAGCCCTTCACAAACAAAACAAAGCAAAAAGAACTAACTTTGGTCATCTACAAATAGTCAATATTCAGATAGCATGCAAAAATGTGTCATTCGGATTCAAAATGCCAGAGAAACGTATATTTGCAAAGTACCTTACTCGATCGAGCATGTGCAACAGTAAATTGAGTTGGGTCCTTGATAACTGGGAATGAATAATCTGCAGTCCTATCCTTGCTCTAGAAACAAAAGTATTTTATTAATAACTGATATGCAAAGTATGCATATTTTGCAAATTAACTTCGTGATTAACAAATTCGTGTTTAAACAAGATAACATCATATTACACATGTTATGCAAGGTATGCATGCATGATCAGGCAAGTACGAAGGTGAATGAGAAGAGGAACTCTTTTGCACATAGCCAAACAAACCATACTGTAATGTAATTTTGGGTTAGAAGGTTCACTAATGATGTGAATTTAAAATACGTTGATAGTGATTCTCTAATAGACTATTATTATAAAATTGAAGTCTCTGTGCTTCCTTTGACAAACTGAGCTCCAAGATTTATCAAATATTAGATTTGCAGCGAGTGTAAGCACTTAAGTCAAATGAAGTGAATTCTCGAAATATCATGTTTCGATTATAGAAAAAGAAATCTATACTTACCTAGATAAGATGATTATTTATATAAATAAAGAATCATGTAACATGTAACCGATGAACTAAGAGTTAGCAACACCATCAACAAGTATCGTAGGTGATCATCAAGACCTCAAGTCAACTCTTTTTTCAGTTAACTATCAGCGATCATTTCAAAATATCTATTGGTCTGAAGCAGGAAGCAGATAGCGGACCTATTTTATGAAGAATTACTATGCTTTTAATCGAAGTCAAAAATTACTTTGATACTATATTTTCAGGTAGTTCTAATATCAGGTATCAAGGTATATCAGTCATGATGTTCAGTTTTAACCCCTTTTGTGTTTCATCAAGTTTTTTGATTAAAAGAGATATGAAAGGCTCGCTAGGGTCTTCAAGTAAGTCGCAGCGAAAAAAAATGCATTTAAAAATACTACTACTGTAATATATAGCTAAAAGGGATACTAATATGAATTAAATAGCAAGGTAGATGTGTTAACAATGTATGAATAAATTAAGAAACTGACCGAAAATGTTTTGATAAAAGCTCTGCCCTCTTCTTCTCGTTACACCCCCCACACCTCGAAACAACTTGCTTGAACTCTGAAAAAAAACTTTCGCAGATGATTCCTTTCTTCCCTGCTATAACTTTTTTGAGTTTTTCTAGAATTGGATGCTCAAGTTCATGCAATACCTGGATTAAATTGGAGAGTACCCACGGTCAAAAATTAACTTATGGAACAGTGAAAAATGATTAAAAAGACACAGTGTAGAAAATATACTAACATCAGCAAAAGAAAGGGAAACATGATACAAGTCTAATGTATCTGTCCACTAAACAAGAAAACAAATGCAGAAATACATAGAGAAATGACCAAAAGGTACAAGAAACCCAAAAAAAAGAGGAAAAGTACATAAGAACTTCCCGTACTCATTACCAGGATCAATGAGGCCTACACTGTTAAGGGAAAAAATATTTGATGTTTATGATCAGCATAAAGACTGGGCCAAACTGAGCTTAAGCAAAATTCATTTAGAAATTTGACTTGCATCTCCAAGTCAAAGACTACAAATCTTTCTTCTCTTCTTATAAGGGAAATACCTATCTGAAAAACGAAAAACTGAATAATTCAACAGGTCAGTGGAAGTTCCCGGTTCTTCAGAAAAATCTTAAGTTCACATTGATGCCAAAATACCGATACAATAACAGAAGCCAAAAGCATACACCCCAACAAATATACAAAGTACACTAACAAAAATATGAAAGACCTGTCTGCGTGAGGTTTCGGTATATATTCAGAGAAGCTTGTCGCCCACCTAAATTATGAAAGGACTGATTATCTTATGATCATTATTAACTGGGGAAAAAAATATGATTAAATGATGAAGATCCTTACCCTAATATCTGAATAGAGTCTTGGATTACTCTTAGAGGGGCCAAATCTCTGATAATTAACTCTTTTAACCAAGATACAGTGCCAACAACGAAACCAATAAACTGAAACAACAATTAAACAATTTAATCAGTAAAAAGAGACGATAAACCAAGTACTATACCTGAACAGATCAGATGGTGTTAAAAGCATTATTAACTATTCAGATGTCCAAACTAATCAAAATGTAACCTGCTAATTACTCAAAAGTTTCCTTATAAGGAAAAGATAAATTAGCGAAGTTGAATGTTGGTTAACGTGTAAAGTACAAGTGCATATACTAATCTTCTATATAGATGCTCATATTTTCAAGACAAGTTAAATGTTGCAGTGATTACAGAGGAGACCTAGTAAGCAGTAACTAGGTACTCAGATAATCAAGTTGGATGCCAAGAGAACATTTGAGAAGAACGCATTTTCAGAGTACTTGGAAACTCTGCTTGATACAAACAAACATCAGATATGGCACAGACAAATACGAGAAATGTACAATAAATTTGAAGAGAAAACCATTAGAAACTCTTAGACCATATAGAATCTTCAAGTTACCATTTGCATTGTCAATAGGCTCTACAAGGGTCAAAAGCTCATCCAATGCACGCTGTCGATCTTCCAAAGAAGTCGAAGAATTATATAAGTCAGCAATAGCAATTTGCATTAACTCTGCATCTGATGGCATCTTCAATCTCTGCATCAACTCCTGCACTTGAATTTGTAAAGTAATGGAAAATAAGCAACAACACAATCTAAATTCTAGAACGGTCATTAAACACATGGCTTAAATGGATCAATCACAAAGTACAAACACAATCTGATAATATAGAGAAACTTCTCATTTATATCTTCACCAGCAGTCAGTATATTTAACGTCATCCGTTACATCATATGGCATGACATTATAGGGCTTACAAAGAATACACAGGGATTATGTCTATTCCACCAAAATAAAAGTGCAACATCATTTAATATATTTTATATGAACAGCAGGATATTTTTAGGCAAACAAAAGTTCATTCAGATACCATAGTACAGAAGAAACAAACAAATTTTCTACAGATATTTGTTTTCATAAATACACGCAAACCAGATGTGTGCGACTATCACATTAACAGTGATACAGTTATATACGATTATTATACATCATAGAAACATATGAAATTATCCTAAATCATGTGTCCAGTTGGAAAAAGACCAACAGTTAAAAACACTTACTGTATTTGTAGGGATACATCACCATTAAAAACTTAGCTGAGGTACCTTAATATCCACTAAAGTAATGTGCATATTCATCCATACAATAGCAAACTATACAAACGATAACGGTGAACCAATCCTACAAATTGATTGCATACCATCCATGACCAACATATAAAAACATTGAAACCATACAATAGCTCACACTCCACGCGCTTGTTCAATAAGACTAGTTATCTCAAATATTAATAAGAATAGCTGAAGCAAATCCTTCCTCCAGCCAATCAAAAAATTTCGAAACAATTTCATTTCCTTATCCACACTCTAGTTTCTCCCGAGCACAAATTAATTTCGATATTCGCAATCCAAAATGAAACTATCAAAAAATACATTAATTGTTCCTATAAATTCCTACCATATTTACAACAATCAATTTTTTTTTTTGAAACAATTTCATCCAAAACCTCACCTTCAATTCAAGCTGCCGCTTCTTCAGCTCACTCATCGACAACCTCTTCACCTCCCTCGCCTTCTCCTTCAGCTTCTCCGGATCCGAATGTCCTGACCATTAACCATCACAATCAAGAAACCGAACACACAGCAAAAAACCCTAAAACAGCGAAACAGCAAAACCGTACCTATCATAATTAAGAACAAACAATAAGTAAAATGAGTAATAAACAAAAAAATAAACCTAGAAAGAAAATACAACTATGATCATGCCATGTTCAGGAATAAACAAAAACAAAAACCATTTAACCCAAATTCACTAGTTTCGGACATATGAATCGTCTTTGTACTGACCTCTAGAAAGGGTTATTTGGGATCTTGAAGAGAGGAGAAGACGAAGAAAGAACGGAGAGCAGGATGGGGAGGTTGTTGATGGGGGATCTTGAAGAGAGGAGCTGGTGGCCCAGGGAGAAGGGGCGACGGCAGCGGGAAGAGGGGGGCGACGGCAGCGGGAAGAGGGGGGCGACGGCAGCGGGAAGGGGCGACGGCAGCAGGGAAGAGGCGGATTTAGAGATTGGGTTTGGGGAGAGAGGGATTTAGGAGGGATAAAATGAAATATTTTGGGGGAAGAGAGAGGGAAAATGAAAAATTTTGGGGGAAAATAAATTATGAACTATACCCACGGTGTTTTATCTCATTTGTAGGTATATGATACCTATACCCACAGTTTTAGAGATCCGTCACTATAGGTGTCCGTTGGTATATGGCAAATTTCTTGTAGTGTGTGATAGTTTCTTGATTTGTATCCTTCGTAAACAAATTCTGTTAGGATGTATAACGTGTTTTTTGTTGCCCTTAATGGATTCATCTGTCTAATATCCTATTTATTACCATGCTTTCATTGTTTACTGTTATTGTAATTTTTTTTTGTTGAATTGAGTAAGGTTGTACTGATGTAAGGAAGTTAGTTCCTAATAACATATCATTAACATGTTGTTCTGGGTCTACATGTAAGTGTAACAACATTTCCTTTCTACCATTTATCCTTAGTGGTAATATGATCTTATGTACAATTGGGTGTCTATTATTGTAATAATCTAGGTAATAATATGGATTATCTAATGTTATCAATTCAGTGGTTTTTATATTTGTTTGCTTAATATGTGAATTGGTAGCTCCTGTGTCAACTAAAGCTATTTGTTTATTCCATTTTCCGTTGTCATAATATTCTATTTCTACTTTAAATTGGTTATTGTTTTGGTGTTCTAATGTATTTATTATTGGTATTAATTCCATTGCTTGTTGTTTATTTCTTATTGATAGTGATCTCTTTCCGAACATTATTTGTGGTGCTTTACCTTTTTCAGTTTCTTTTGCTTTATTAAAGTCGAATTCGATATAATTTGGTATAGTCATTTCAGGGTTTTCTCTAGCTGGTTTGTACCTTATGATTTCGCTGAATAGTGGCTCTATTTTAAAATTGTCTGTATTTCTATTCTTTACTTCGTGCTTACTAGTGAAAGCGTAGATATTTCTAATTTGTATGCTCATTACTTTGCTTTTTCTATCATTTCTATACCTGATAACCTATGATACATGACTAGACTTTTATCTTTATTTTCTTCTGTCATGCTTATAGAGAAATTCGGTTTTATTGTGAACTTTATCTTTTGGTACATTAGGTTCCCTTACACTACTCCTATTAAGGTGTCTTGTGTATTTGATATTATCCTATCATCCATTAGATATATTTGGAGGGGTGTATTTATTCCATCCTTAAAATAGGCTTTTATTATTATTTGTACAGCTCCTAAATGTATGTGTCTTAATGTTTTTCTGGTTTTTTCGTTTATCTTTTTCATCTCTTGTCTTATTATTCTTTCTGTTATTAATGGGATTATGGTTTTTCCTTGTGCTTGTTCAATGTCTATAGGTTGTTCATTATTCCTATCTATTACTATGGTGCTTTTCTTTCTTTCAAATATTGATAATTTAAAGATTTCTTTTGGATTTATATCTAATTTGGTTTCTCTTATTTTATCGTACTTTTGTATGTCAAAGCACATTCTTTCTCTTAATTCTTCATTGTTTTCTTCTCTTTCTGAGGGTTCTCCTATTTCTGTCAGATCAGTCAACATGTATATTTCATATTCTTCTGTTTCACCTTCACTACTTCCACTATCTTCTTCCATTACCATTATTTCTTCATCTTCACTTATTTCTGACCATTCTTCATCATATTCTATGGGTTCGTAATTTATGTGTTGCCGCTAAATTCGGTGTGGGGGCAAACAGACAGTATTTGTGAGTTCGTGGAAAACCTGAATAGCAAACACCTAACCTGTTCTGCCGGAGCTTGACCGTTGCTCCCGCCGTGCACCTGCAAAAAGTGCGAAACACCGGGGTTGTTCCCGGCGACGCACCCTCCGACGCTCAAGTCAGTAACCAGAATTGATTATGAAAGAGCGTTTAACTAGAGAAAGATTGATTACCTCTTAATGGAGATGGGTGAGGGGTATTTATAGGCGTCTTAGGGACTGGTTTTAGGAATGTAATTCCCGTGATTAGATAAGGAATATTCCCCGTAATCAGATAAGGCATGTAATCTGATAAGGTATATCCCCTATAATCAGTTAAGGAATTTAATCCCTAATCCCCAGTGAAAAGATAGCTGTGAATCATGGCCGTTGATTTAGATCTAATCAGGGACCTTGATTGTATCTTGTCGGATCGGGTTGGTAGCGGGTTGAAACCCGTACCCAGCTGAGGTGGATCCGTTTGCGGGTTATTGGATCTGTGAGAAGGAGACCCAGTACCCGCTTCGGACCCATTTGCATGTGAAATTACCGTTTTACCCCTGAGCTTTAAGATTCGAGTCCGATGTGAACGGTCCCGATTTAATCCTATTTTTAGCCATATCACGAGCCCCCCACTCCTAAAGACTGAGTGTGATCAGCCTTTGAGGAGTAGTTTTACTGTTTTAATGGCGTACGGGATTTTATCGGCGTTCTCAAGGGAGTTTGGAATCTTGCTCGGGGTGTAACAGTGTTATTATGGGCTTGTAAAATGCCCAAAAATATTCTCAGAATTTTCTGGATTTTTGGTGATTTTTCCAGATTTTTCTGAATTTTTTTGAATTTTTTATTCATTTTCCGAATTAAATAATTAATTATCTAAAATATTAATTAATTATTCTAATTTAATAATTATTTTTTCAGAATTTAAAAATAATTTTTTCTGAATTAATAATTATTTTTAGAATTTTTAATTAATTTTTTCGATTTTTAAATATTTTTTTCGGATTATTTAAATAAAAAAAACAATTAAATAAATAAATAAATAATTTAAATATTACCTGGACACGTGGCAGATTTCTGACCGTCCATCATGACCAGATGAGCACGCATCGTGAGGCAGATCGCGATCTGGACACGTGGCGCGTTTCTGGCCGTCCATCATGATCAGATCAGCGCGCATCGTGAGGCAGATCTCGATCGGGACACGTGGCGCGTTCCTGAGCGTCGATCGTGTTGCGACACGAATTTTGGAACGATCGGACGGATCGTGTGGCCCGGGCTCTTTTTTTCTCCAATTACGAGTTCGGCACTTCGGCGCTTCGGCAAAGGCACCCCGGCTTGTTGAGATGTCGCCACGTGGACCGCCACGTGGCATTTTTTTTTTTTTTTTTTTTTTTTTTTTTTTTCTCGCACTGTTTCCCTTCTCTTCTTCTTTTTGTCTCATCTCCACTTCGCTTCTCTCTCCGCTTTTTCTTCTTCTCTCTTCGCTTCTCTCTCCGCTTCTTCTTCGCCGTCGTGAGCTCGACAGTGGGAGGCTCCGGCGATTGTTGCGAGCTCGGCGACGAAGGTGGCGAGCACGGCGATGGGTTGAGCTCGCGACGAAGTGGATTTGTAGCTCGACGAAGCTTCGAGCTTGGCACCGGGGCTTCGATGGGAGATGAAGGAGAGCTCAGCGAAGCGCTCGGTGATGCGGAGCTTCGGCGATGTGGAGCTCGGCATGGGTTCGGCGAGGAGCATGGCTGAGCTCGATGTAGGGGATGCTTGCGGAGTAGGGAGTTCGTTAGAGCCATGGTGACGGGTTCTTGAGCTCGGCGAAGGTGGTTCGTGCTTGGAGCTCGGCGACTCCGTGGAGAGGAGCTCGGCTCGGAGTCGAGATATGGCGGAGCTTGGCGCTCCGGAGGTTGACGAGGAGTGAGCTGCTCGGAGCGGCGCTGCGTTTGGAGTTAGGTTCGGCTCGACGACGAGGAGAATGGGCGAGCTTTGGCGAACGGTGATGGGTTCGGAGCTCGACCGCGAGGGAAGCTCGGCGAGAGTGGGAGCTCGGCGAAGTGGGTCGGCATCTTGACGAGCTCGATGCTTCGGTGCTCGACGAAGAGAAGAGGCGAGCGAGGGGTTGAAGGAGCTGTCGGCGCTGTGGGGAGCTCGACGGCGGTATTGGAGCTCGGCACGAACGAAGCTCGCGAAGGTGGTGCTCGGAGCTTGTTCGTGGGGATTGATGGGTTCGGCTCGGCATGGAGTTTGGCCATGGAGAAGGAGGTCTCCGTTGGGTTTGCTTCGCCTGGACGCTCGGTGAAGAAGAGTTTGGGTTTTCTTTTCTGATTGTTTTGGCGGGAACATGGGGAAGAAGAGGAGTGGAGTTCGGGTCGGATCCCCTTGACGGGTCCGAACCCGGCCCGTTGTGCATTTTTTTTTTTTTTTTTTTTTTTTTTTCTCTCTCTCTCTCTCCTCTGCTTCTTGTTCGGAAAATCTGAGCTCCTCGGATCTGCTTCTTGTTCGGCCAATCCGAGCACGGATTTTGAGGAGATTTTTTGCCACTTTGCGGTTCGGTAGTTCGGTAGCTCGGATTTGAGATCCGAGCTACGTGGCTCAATCTGGACGGTTGATCACGATCGTGGCGCGAATCACGAGGCAAGAGGCACGAGTTTCGAGAAAACGTTATCTTGTCGTTTTGTGGTGACGTGGTGAGATCTGAGCCGTTCATCATGTTTTAGCACGAATTTTGAGACGATCCGACGGTGAGATGGGTTCGGTCGAATTTTTCCCCATATACAGCGTCGGCAATTCGGCACCTCGGTTCGGCGCTTCGGCGAAGGCACCCCGGCTCGGCTGTACCTCCAAAGATGCCACGTGGCATGCCACGTGGCTTTGCTGCTTCTTTCTCCTGTCTTCTTCTTTTTCTTCGCTTCTCTCCTCTGCCTTGTTCTTCCGCACAGGGGAGAAGAGGAGATGTGTTGGGGAAGAAGGAGAAGAATGAAGGAGCTAAGATGGGTATGGGTCGGACCGTGGGTATCGGATCTGACCCCGACCGTTAGCCTCTTTTTCTTTCTTCCTCTTCATCTGATTGCTTTGTTCGGCGAATCTGAGCACGGATTTTGAGGCACATTTTTACCGCTCCGCAGGTTGGTAGATTGGCAGATCCAGGCTACGCAGCTCGATCTGGACGGTTGATCACGATCGTAGCGCGAATCACGAGACAAGAGGCACGAGTTTCGAGAAAACGTTATCTTGTCGTTTTGTGGTGACATGGCGCGATCTGATCCGTCCATCACGCTTGAGTGCGAATTTGGAGATGATCTAACGGTGAGATCGCCTCGGGACGATTTTTTGCCATATACGAGGGTCGGTACCCGGGCACCTCGGCTCGGAGGGTCAGTACTGTTGGCCGAGGTGCTGAGTTGTCTGTTTTGAAGGAAGTGTTCCTTGAAGACTCGGTTGAGCTGTTCGGTAGCTCGAGCGTGAGGAGAAGCTTATTGAGTTGATGAAGGGGATAGGTCGATGAAGCTCTGCTCCTCGGCTCGGAAGGATGGGTCAGCATATGGGAGAGGTGAGGAGCTCTGAAGTTGTCTCTATTCTGTTTGGTTTTGGAGATTTTTGAAGAGGAGCTCCGCTCCTAGGAGAAGAGGTGCTGGGAAGACCCCTTCTCTGAAGTGAGTGCAAGGAGCAACTCTAGGGGAGGGTTGTGCTCCAACCTTGTCGAGAAGAGCTATTTGAGAGACAAGTTTGAGGAGGAACTCTAGGAGAAAGTAGTGCTCCGAACTTGTGGAGAAGAGCTCCGCTTTGGAAGTGAGCGGAGTGAAGAGCTTGACTTGTAGAAGAGCCATCTGGACGGTTGATCACGATCGTCGCACGAATCACGAGACAAGAGGCACGAGTTTCAAGAAAACGTTATCTTGTCGTTTTGCGGTGACGTGGTGCGATCTGATCCGTCCATCACGCTTGAGTGTGAATTTTGAGATGATCCAACGGTTAGATGGGGTCGGCCGAATTTTTCTCCATAAACGAGGGTCGGTACGGCAGCACTTCGGACCGGCAGCACTTCTGAGGAGAAAGGGGAAGGGGAGGAGAGGCAGTTGGGTTCTCTCCTCTGCCTTGTTCTTCCGCACGGTGGAGAATAGGAGAAGAGGAAGGGGAGGAGAGGCAGTTGGGTTCTCTCCTCTGCCTTGTTCTTCCGCACGGTGGAGAATAGGAGAAGAGGAAGGGGAGGAGAGGCAGTTGGGTTCTCTCCTCTGCCTTGTTCTTCCGCACGGTGGAGAAGAGCAGAAGTGTTGGGTACTCTTGGCGGGAAGACTGAAGAAGGAGAAGAATGAAGAAGCTAAGAAGGGTATGGTCGGACCGAGGGTATTGGATCCGACCCTGACCCGTTAGCCTCTTTTTCTTCTTGCTCTTCATCTGCTTAGCTGCTCGGTAGATGCATCTTGTTCGGCAGATCCGAGCACGGATTTTGGGGCACATTTTCCGCCACTTTGCTTCTCGGTAGATGGGTCGCTCAGCTCGGATGGTCGTGGGGGTAGTTCGGAATGGCCATCTTCTCCGGCCCGTTTAAGGACGAGCGGGTGAAGTAAAGTCGAGCCATAGGACCCTGACCATCGTGAGGTTAGTTTGAGGGATGCAGGAGCAGTTTCGAATGGCGAGCTACTTCTAATCCGCTTAGGAGCGAACTTGCGAAGTATAATCGAGCCAAGTGTTGGACTCCGATCCATTCAACGGCTGCAGGAGCAATTTCGAACGGCGATCTGCCCCCGGCCCGTCTGAAGACGAGCCTAGGAGGAAGAGTCGAGCCGAGTGCTGGACTCCGAACCATTGTGTGATTAGTTTAAGAGATGCAGGAGCAGTTTCGAATGGCGAGCTACTTCTAGTCCGCTTAGGAGCGGACTTGCGAAGCAAAATCGAGCCAAGTGTTGGACTCCGATCCATTCAACGGCTGCAGGAGCAATTTCGAACGGCGATCTGCCCCCGGCCCGTCTGAAGAGGAGCCGAGGAGGAAGAGTCGAGCCGAGTGCTGGACTCCGAACCATTGTGTGATTAGTTTAAGAGATGCAGGAGCAGTTTCGAATGGCGAGCTACTTCTAGTCCGCTTAGGAGCGGACTTGCGAAGCAAAATCGAGCCAAGTGTTGGACTCCGATCCATTCGACGGCTGCAGGAGCAATTTCGAACGGCGATCTGCCCCCGGCCCGTCTGAAGACGAGCCTAGGAGGAAGAGTCGAGCCGAGTGCTGGACTCCGAACCATCGTGTGGTGCTTAGTAAGTTGTGGGAGCAGCCATGTAGAAGAAGCTGGACTCCGAACTCGTTGAGAAGTGGTCCGCCTTGGAGGTGAGCGGAGCAAAGAGCTCGGCTCTGGAAGAGAGCCATTTGTGAGACAAGTTTGAGGAGCAACTCTAGGAGAGAGTTGTGGGCTCCGAACTGTCTGAGAAGAGGTCCGCTTCGGAGGCGAGCGGAGCGAAGAGCTCGGCTCTGGGAGAGAGCCATTTGGGAGATGAGTTTGAGGAGCGACTCTAGGAGAGAGTTGTGTGCTCCGGACTTGTTGAGAAGGGGTCCGCTTCGGCGGCGAGCGGATGGAAGAGCTCGGCTCTGGGAGAGAGCCATTTGGGAGATGAGTTTGAGGAGCAACTCTAGGAGAGAGTTGTGTGCTCCGGACTTGTTGAGAAGGGGTCCGCTTCGGCGGCGAGCGGATGGAAGAGCTCGGCTCTGGGAGAGAGCCATTTGGGAGATGAGTTTGAGGAGCAACTCTAGGAGAGAGTTGTGTGCTCCGAACTGTCTGAGAAGAGGTCCGCTTCGGAGGCGAGCGGAGCGAAGAGCTCGGCTCTGGGAGAGAGCCATCTGGGAGATGAGTTTGAGGAGCAACTCTAGGAGAGAGTTGTGTGCTCCGAACTGTCTGAGAAGAGGTCCGCTTTGGAGGCGAGCGGAGCGAAGAGCTCGGCTCTGGGAGAGAGCCATCTGGGAGATGAGTTTGAGGAGCAACTCTAGGAGAGAGTTGTGTGCTCCGGGCTTGTTGAGAAGGGGTCCGCTTCGGCGGCGAGCGGATGGAAGAGCTCGGCTCTGGGAGAGAGCCATTTGGGAGATGAGTTTGAGGAGCAACTCTAGGAGAGAGTTGTGTGCTCCGAACTGTCTGAGAAGAGGTCCGCTTCGGAGGCGAGCGGAGCGAAGAGCTCGGCTCTGGGAGAGAGCCATCTGGGAGATGAGTTTGAGGAGCAACTCTAGGAGAGAGTTGTGTGCTCCGAACTGTCTGAGAAGAGGTCCGCTTCGGAGGCGAGCGGAGCGAAGAGCTCGGCTCTGGGAGAGAGCCATCTGGGAGATGAGTTTGAGGAGCAACTCTAGGAGAGAGTTGTGTGCTCCGGACTTGTTGAGAAGAGGTCCGCTTCGGCGGCGAGCGAAGGGAAGAGTTCGGCTTTTGGAAGAGAGCCATTTGTGAGATGGGTTCGAGGAGCAACTCTAGGAGAGAGTTGTGCTCCAACTCGTTGGATCTCGGCACGGGTGATTGGCGCTTCATCGTTCCTAGGCTGCTGCCGACCCGCGGGGGAGCGTGGTCTTCTTCTGTGATGCTCGGGGGATTCCTTCCTTCCCCTTCGGACATGGGACCTTTTGTAGTCTCGGCGGTGAGGGGACCGCTCACCCGGACGTTGTTGGCGGGAGGCTCCCTTTCGGGCCCGCTTCTCGTCCAGACGGTGGCGTAGGTCCTCTTCCTCCTTCTGATTTTGGGGATTGTGAGAGGCCATGGAATCCGTAGAGGCGTTGTGTATGGAGACGTGGTCTTGATGGAGAGGTTGCTTCATGCGGGAGCCCCCCGCACCGGCATTCTGTGGACCGGTCGGACCCTTGGGGGGTTGCTGATTCTGAAGGGGCTGATCTTGCTGAAGGGGAGGTCGTTCCTGCTGCAGAACGGGTTGGTCAGGGACTGGCTCCTGCTGATCGGCGGGATTGGGCCCACGGTTGGACCCCTAGATCTGACCTTTCTAGGAGGCATGGATGGAGAAGGTCGGACCAACGGGAAGAGGCGCTGCTATTCGTTTGGTTTTCCCACAGACGGCGCCAATCTGTTGCCGCTAAATTCGGTGTGGGGGCAAACAGACAGTATTTGTGAGTTCGTGGAAAACCTGAATAGCAAACACCTAACCTGTTCTGCCGGAGCTTGACCGTTGCTCCCGCCGTGCACCTGCAAAAAGTGCGAAACACCGGGGTTGTTCCCGGCGACGCACCCTCCGACGCTCAAGTCAGTAACCAGAATTGATTATGAAAGAGCGTTTAACTAGAGAAAGATTGATTACCTCTTAATGGAGATGGGTGAGGGGTATTTATAGGCGTCTTAGGGACTGGTTTTAGGAATGTAATTCCCGTGATTAGATAAGGAATATTCCCCGTAATCAGATAAGGCATGTAATCTGATAAGGTATATCCCCTATAATCAGTTAAGGAATTTAATCCCTAATCCCCAGTGAAAAGATAGCTGTGAATCATGGCCGTTGATTTAGATCTAATCAGGGACCTTGATTGTATCTTGTCGGATCGGGTTGGTAGCGGGTTGAAACCCGTACCCAGCTGAGGTGGATCCGTTTGCGGGTTATTGGATCTGTGAGAAGGAGACCCAGTACCCGCTTCGGACCCATTTGCATGTGAAATTACCGTTTTACCCCTGAGCTTTAAGATTCGAGTCCGATGTGAACGGTCCCGATTTAATCCTATTTTTAGCCATATCATTATGTTATTCATTTCTTCAATTTCTTCTACGTATTTTACATTTTCTTTTTTCATTCTTTTAGGACAATTTGGTGATATATGTCCTACCTCCCCACATATGTAACAATTACATTTATTTGGATTTTTCGTATATTGTCTATTTTTATTTTTATTCATTTTTCTAAAGTATTTTTTAAAAGTTTTTCTATATCTCTTAAAAGTTTTCCTATATTTTGGTTGATATTTTGGGAATTTGTGATTATTCTTCTTTGTGTATTTATAGTTATTGTATCCATAGTTATTATTGCATCCCCAATGGTTCGGTCTTGCCTCTTCACAGCAAATTCTTTGTTTATATGTTCTGTAATATTTTATTGTTGCTCTGGCCTCTTGGCATACTTTGTCCCTATAATCTTTTACAAATTGCGTTCTATATCCTAAAGTGTCTACTTCAGGTTTTACTTTCTCATTTATGTATGCACTATATATGTTTATGTTCCATGGATCAGGTAATTTTAGGAAGAATGAGTCTAAAATCGGGCTCCATTCTTCTTTTGTATAATAACTATCTTGATAATATTCTCGGAATTCACAAGCATAGTTGTCAAAATGGTACATATCGCATATTTCTAAGTTACTTAGTCTCCATCTTGCTTGATTCTTTTTATATATAGTGTGTTTTTCTCCTTTATCGTATACACTGAATTCGGTTCTTATTGCTTTTTCGTAATTTGTAATTATTTCTTTTAAACCTAACGTCCTTTGTGCTGAACTTTCTTCAGTTCCTCCATCATCGACTGGTCTTGATTTTCTTATAGTATTTCTTTCTTCTTCTTCTAGTCCATTCCACTATTTTGCTACTACTCCCATAAAGGTGGCTTCTATAAATTTCTCAAATGCATTCCCGTTAAGGTTTTGCCTAAATCCTACTATTAGTGACGCTTTTACCCATTCTTCAATTGTTCTATCTACATCTTTTACGCAATCTAGGTCTAACCATTCTCCATTTCCTGCTATTCCTTTTTCGAAGTGTTCTGTTGGTTCATATTTTTGGGTTTCTTTTTCTTTATCTTTTCCTAGTTGCATCATTCTTTTTGTATTTTGCCATTTCCATGGTAATTGGTATGGTTTTTTGTGAGGTGGTGGTCTTAATATTTCATACATATTACTTGGAATTTCTGAAGGTTTTTCAATAATCTTATCTTGGTCCATTTTTATTTCTTCGTTTGCTATATCTAGATTTTTCAAGGCTTCTTGTACTTCTTCTGAATTAGGATTTGCCATTAAATCTTCTATTTCCAAAATATTTATATTAAGCTTTGTTATGGCTTCTAGTTCTTTCATACCTTCTTCTGTAATGCCTAATTCTTCTTCTGGGTAGTCTGTCATATATCTTCCTAATTCTTTTATATTTTTATTTATGATTCTTAAATCTTTTCTTACATCATTAAACATTTCAGGACCGTTGTAATCTTCTTCCAAGTCTTGTATGTTTAAATAAATTTTTGGCTCCATGTCCTACTATTTTGTCTGCTAGTAGGTGTTGGTAATACCAGCTTGCTTCTTCGTTTCTGTAATCTAATACTTTGTATGCTATTTGTTTTTGTATCTCTTTAGGTAGTTGATTAGTTACTTTTATTGTTAGTAATAGGTATTCTGATATTTCTTTACTGGCAATATGCTTACTTTCTACTAATCTTTTATCAACGTATCTAATCTTGAATTTTGAAAGATTTTTTAATTTAAGTTTCTCTATTTTCTGTGAATTATCCAGCTTTTCTAAGGTTAAGGTGTATTATAGTTTATAATTTCTAGAGTGGGGTTATATATAAAATTTTGCTTTTTGGTTATTTAATTAAAAGGGGTAGTTGGCTAAATATTTTTGAAAGAAGGGTATTTGGCTAAATATTTTTGAAAAGTGGGGTATTTACCCACTATGCTCAAAATATAGCTGGCCTCTCACGTAGATATAAAAGACAAATCACATGCAAACAACTACATGTCTTTCAGTTCTCTTCACTAATACAGTACCAACCTATACTATATTTTATGGCATGTTTGTCATATTGTGTCGTATAGTAAGAAACTAATCTATACCATGCTCATGCATTGTTTGACTCTACTAAATTGTGGTGCATATGCATGAAAACGAGCTGCTTTATGTTTAAGTATAGTAGTACGTACGAAGTTTGTCGGATTTTCCACTTGATTGCAGCAATCCCTAAAAATTGGCAATGCCAAGGCATGCATTGAGCCATTGACGGCGGAACAACCAGGCAGTTAGTTAGTGGGAAACTTTTGCAGCAAAGTCAGTGCACTAAGCCATTTTTCAGTTAGTGGATTTTGCAGCATGCAAAATCAGTGCACTAAGCCATTTTTTTCCATTTTTCATCCTGTTGGTACATGCATACAACTTACAAGTATGTCGGATCGAAAACATGAATGAAGAGCGGCATGCAGTAGTAATGCAATTAATTAGGAGCCTTTGAAACTACGGGCAATAAAATTGGTCCTATATATTGTTTTTGACATTTCTCCAAAGTAGGACACTTTTGACTTATCAATCAAGTTGGCTGTATGATTCTCTCTGTATTGTTCATTATGTTAAATTCCTTGTACTATAAGTCATGTGTACAAATTTAAATTTAAATTTGTTTAGAGGCTGTTTACCCATATATTTCAGGGTGTCGATTGTTATAATATTAGAAACTATTCAGTTTACGATCACTTGAAACATGATAATAATAAAAAACATCTAACCAAATTAATTTTTTGTACCCATAAAATTATTATATGTAAATTAAGGTGGACAGTGTGGATCATTCTTTCTGAATATCCAAATCTTGTATGTATATGACTACTGTATAAATCACCTCATACAAATATGAGCATCCCTTGCCTCTATTATAATATAGAACAGCGCATACAAATAACGGATTACAAATTGTAGAGACAAACTTGTACTACTAAGTTACATATAAAAGTTGAAGAAATATATACATTTGCATGATATTCATGTTTCTCTTTCCAGTGAAAGAATAAGTCATCATGCAAAGAACAAATGTATGTACATCGGTTCAGTTTTTCTCAAAAGAAGAAAGAAGAATGACCATACATTTTACCAATATATATCATGAAGCTAGTTAGCAAGCAAAACATGATGAGTACACATGTTCATTACTTGTCAAAAATAAACATTAAAAAAGTATGAACATCGGGGCCTTTCCCTACTTACTCTTCAACATGAGAATGGGAATTGATCATGAGTGACTCGAAGTTGGCTACAATGTCATAATTCATGAATCTTGTCTGAGGTTAAACGAGAGAAAAGTCTGTGGGGACCCTCCAAGTTCAGAATTTTTTTCCAAAATGACCCTTTTTGCAAAAGTTTTTCCACAAACGACCTGTTTTTTTTTAATTCCATAAACGCCCCACTCGTTTTTTGAAAAAGCGAGTGTGGTATAATCCATCACACTTTTTCAAAAAGCGAGTCTTAGGTTTCAGAAAATTGGAAACCTAAGACTCGCTTTTTGAGAAAGCGTGATGGATTATACCACACTCGCTTTTTCAAAAAGCGAGTCTTGGCCTTCTTTGCCCAGCAACACTCGCTTTTTGAAAAAGCGGGAGTAATTAACCCACACTCGCTTTTTCAAAAAGCGAGTGTCGTTTTGGGACTTAAACCCCCCCACCCCCAAAACAGATCTCACTATTCTCTTTCTTTCTCCTTCTACGCTCGCGAAACCCTAACCCATCGTCGGAAATCTTCGATTTAAGGCCTATTCCATCAAATTAGCTGTCGATTAACTCCTAAATTCTTCACTATCTCATCCCAGTCCAATTGCCCACTTTGATATTCCTGGTTCTTTCGATTTTGTGGTGATTGCGGTGGCATTCCTCAAAAAGGGGTTGAACGATTTGGGGGTGTATCTCGTGGTTCAATTCTTGCGTGAAGATTGAGGTATATTTCTCAAACTCTATATTTTCTAATGTTGTATATATATTTAGAATTATTTATGCATCACATTGCTGGTAATGTGTGTAGAATTTGTGATTTGTGAGTAAATGTAGAATTGAACCAGTATAATGTAGAATTGTAGAATTTGTGAGTAAATGTAGATTTTGTGAGTAAAATTAGGATATAACTATTAGTAATCAAAACTAGTATAATGCGCGTGTTCTATATTTAGGTATGTTGTATTTGCATTTCACATAATTTTGCTTCTGTGATTATTTAAATTGCTTAAATGATTTGCAATATGTAACCAAACTTCATTACCTGCTTATTGTGCTCAAATCTTGTAGAGAGTTTGAAACGAAAGGATATCCTTACTTCAAATTGATTTCTATATGAAGTAATATCCTAATTTTATTTGTTTGTGAACCTCAACTCTCCCATTATAATAGTTATAGATGTTCGTATGTGTTCTATATTTCTTGGTTTTATATTTTGGTATTGTTAATAATGATTGCTCGCTCCACATTGTAGGATACTCTTTTTTTTTGAAAAATGCCACGGACTAGGGGACGTGTGGAGGTAGGTTCTAGTAGTAGAGCCAATCGTGGCGATGGACCACGTACATCTTTTGGCCCACCTCCACGCGGTGGACGTGGTGATGGTCGTCGTGGCGGCACCGAACGGAGTAATGTAAGCTTATAATTTTCTGCATTCGATTTGTTTCATTATCATATAATTGAATGATATATTTCTTTGCTGATGTAAATGTTGTTTTGCAGGTCCCAAGTAACCCAAATATGGCTGGTACTTCGTCCCCGGCCCCTTCTTCATCAACTATTCCCGTTGGTGGTCCAGGTCCCCTCGACCCCGCTCTTCTTACTCTTCAGTCGCACCATCGTTCTAGAGATGTGTGGGAGGGCGATTCGAAAGAGTGTACATTCCGTGGGGGTCATCCACTCCCTATGCACCCACGGATTCACCAAATCTTACGGGATTGCGGTCTATATGGTATTGCACTGATGAGCGGCATCAAGTGCGATCGGCCACTACTTACAGCACTCCTCGAGAGATGGCGTCCTGAGACCCACAGCTTCCACCTTTCAGTTGGGGAGATGACTGTTACGTTGCAGGACGTTTCAGTAATCACAGGCCTTCCGGTAGATGGGCAGGCGGTGACTGGATCTATGGACTTCGACGCTACATATTTAGTAGAACAATATCTTGGTGTCGAAGTGGAGACTGGTGCAGTAGTTGGGATACAGATTCGGTTGAAGTGGTTAAAGGAAAAATTCAAAGACCGATTGACAGATGATTCGACTGAAGAGGAGGTCCACTACTACTGCAGGGCGTACATCCTGACTCTTTTTGGAGGTGTACTGTTCTCTAATTTCAGCGGCCATTCCGTCCCCCTCATGTACCTCCCGCTTATTGCAGACCTTGGACGAGTCGGCTAGTACAGTTGGGGTAGTGCTGCCTTAGCATCCCTCTACAGGAGTTTTTGCCTGTGTAGTCTCGAGTCCGTACAGATGAATGGCCCGATAATATTGCTTCAAGTATGGAGCTGGGAGCGTATCCACGTTGGACGTCCTGTAGTTAGGAAACAATCACCCAGTTAGGAAACATGCTTCCTCCTCTTGGTGTGTACTGGTCCGGTAACCTTACTTGGCCTATCTCTCACATTCATGTCATTACGGAATCTGGTAGTTCTAGGCCTGCCCTTCCTTTTACGTCGCAAAGTGACATCAGGTACTAGTTTTGGTCCATCAATAATAGGCCAATATGCTGGATCTAGTATACGCTGAAACAGTGGGCCGTATGTTTGTGCTAATGAAGTAACAGTGTAAAATTTATCAACGAGATGCTTGTGATCGATTGCACGATATGCACAAGCTGCCAGTACATGAGAACATGGGATATGGTATAGATAAAATTTCATACATGTGCACGTTTTCGTTCCCAAATTCACAGTGTGCAAGTTCCCACCCTTCCTTTCTCCACCCACCATGTGTATACCCGTTCTCACGGAAAAAACTCCCGGTTGATGATGGAACATTGTAACCTCATGTCCGTTACCTCTCTCACGGCGACTATCGAGCAGTTTATGTACTCTTCGAGCAAAAATCGTCCCTTCAGATAAAAGTTTACTGGCTTCCTGTCGACGAGTAGTAAAATAAGAGTTCAGACGTAAGAAGATCGTCTCAACAATTGCTGTTACTGGCAAACTACGGACTCCTTTCAAGACTGAATTGAACACTTCTGACAGGTTCGTAGTCATTATCCCGTATCTTCGCCCTTCATCTGCATAAAGTGCCCATTTCTCAATCGGCTTCTCTTTTAACCAATTAGCCGCCTCCACATTTACGTTTTCAAGTTCAGCAAGTTTGGCCATGAACTTTTTGGGTTGGCGTTGACACGCTATAATTTTCGCCTTCTTACGCAATGCCTTGCTACCAAATTTATTAAAGAAATTTGTAGCAAAATGTCGCATACAATAACGATGATATCCATTAGGTTCGTTCCAAGCTCCATTTTGTAACTCCATAGCAGACATTATACCAGCGTGACGATCAGAGATAACACACAACTCAGTGCGATCGGTGACATAATATCGGATGCAAGTCATGAACCATGTCCACGTATTTATACTCTCTCCATCAACCAATACAAATGCAAACGGAAATAAGCAATCATTCGCATCTGGGGAAACAGCAATTAGCAAGCAACCCTTGTACTTACCGTACAAGTGAGTTCCGTCAACACTGATAACAGGTCTGCAAGACTTGAAACCTTCAATTGAAGGACCAAATGCCCAGAATACACCCTTGAATGTTTCCTCGCTAGCACTAGACTCATACTTATCCCAGTGAACAACGGTTCCTGTATTTGCAGCTTGAATTGCTGTGAGTAGAAAAGGCAACTTTGTGTATGCTTCTTCGAAGGTACCATACAACCTCTCGATCGCCTTTTGTTTTGCTCGCCAAGCTTTTTTATAGAAAATCTGATAATTATATTGTAATTTAACAATCTCAATAATTGATCTCGGTGATAAACCGGTATCCTTTTTCACCACATCAACAATCAGATTACAAACAATATTGTAATAATTTTAAGGTGATCATGATTCAACGTTGGATTCGTACAAGTGTGTGGCCCAACTATCTTCTTCACTACAAAATTCGTCCCACCTTTTGGAACCATTGCTCGTAATCTCCAAGGGCAGCCACCATCACTTACTCCGGAGGGGCCTTGCACGATCTCCTCAATGGTATGTTTTCTAGGTGCCATTTTGCATTTAACAGTGTACAGTGACGGTGTAGATTTCAAAGTTACGAATTCACGATGTTTTTTGATAGAATACAACTTCACTGCCTGTTGAATCGACTGCTTACTTATAAACTCCTGTCCAACGTACAATTCGTCTACATTGGATGAACCAGACGACTCTTATGGAACTGGGTATACTCTAGCACCTTCAGTCATCTCCTCGGTAACATGAGCGTCAACATTGGCGTAGCTATAAGTAGCTCTGACTTCATTAGAACTGTTATTCGTAGGATTTACATTTACACCACTATCATCAACATCTTCGTCTCCGTCATCAGTTTCACCACTATCAACATCTTCATCGTCTGTTTCTTCCTCTTCTTCATCATCGTCTAATAAGCTGTTGTTACAGACTGCATTTTGAAAGAGTTCAAATATACTGTCATTTGGAACAGAGTCAGGAGCCGGGCTAGGTTGGCGTGGCAGCTCAACATTTACAGAATCCGGAATTGTTGTATTTGTGAAGGTGTTCTCTTGTGAGGATACTGGATTTGGTTGTGAAGATTGATCGGGGTTAGACCTCGTCTGCTGTGTAGGTACTACCCTTATAAAGCTTGCACTGGAGATATCATGTGACTGAGCATTCACAACTCGAATTTGCTGAATATATAACTCTAATGCAGACCAAGCACAATTGGGATCAAATGTCCTAGCAATCAATGACTTCAGCGCATTATCAGTAGGTACGGGCACTGTCATAAAATACTGACCATCTCCTCTTCCTGCTGCGTATCGAGCTAAAATTTTCACATTCCATTCATTCATATCCCAATTAGTAACTTCATATATTTTCTCAACTAGTTCTTCAAATGTAATGGTACGGGGTACCCAAACTATTTCCGGATCCAACACACTATAACAACAACCAATCTTTGGATCACGAATTATTTCACCACCAAAGTATAACCAAATAGGAATCTCCAAATCCATACCTACGTTAATTTATACCAATAAGCGGGTTATTATCTACCCATAAAGAAAACCTAATGAAATTAACAAAATAATGGGGCAATAAACATCATACCTTCACAATAAAGTTGCTTTCCTCTTCAAGTATACCCAAATTCCAACAAATTAAACCTCTATCGGAAGATGGGTTTAAGTTGTCCAAAGCAATTTTATGGGTTATTCCACAAATTACGAGGGTACTTTGACGAATTTGAGATGAGAGATGGGTTAGGGTTTCGCGAGCGAAGAGGAAGAGAAAGAATAGAGAGAATAGTGAGATCTGTTTTGGGGGTGGGGGGTTTAAGTTCATAACTAATTACCCCCGCTTTTTCAAAAAGCGAGTGTTACTGGGCAAAGAAGGCCAAGACTCGCTTTTTCAAAAAACGAGTGGGGCGTTTATGGAAGAAAAAAAAAGGTCGTTTGTGGCAAAACTTTTGCAAAAAGGATCATTTTGGGAAAAAATTCCCAAGTTCATGCCATTGATTCTCTTGATTGGTCTAGCTATGTCGAGATTTCGGTTGCTTGAAATGTGTTTGGTGAGTAATGCTATGCCCACTACCAATTTCACTACAATTCTCTTCACTAGCTTAGGTGACACTAATAAGCGGGGAAAGAGAGAGTACACTACAAGACTTACAGTCTTTACCGACGTTTTTTTGCACATTTACCGGCGTTTATAAACCCCGCCGTAGATACCACCGGCGTTTTATAAATCGCCGGTGCAAGTGTCGCTAAATCGTGTGTCGCTGTATCTTAGGGACATTCACCGTCGTTTTTAACGAACGCCGGTGTATGTTAAAACTACACCGGCGGTTGTAAAACGCCGGTGAATGGGTGGCTTCGTTTGGCATTACTGTTTTCGGCCATCACCTACACCGGCGTTTTTAAAACGCCGGTATAGGCTACATTTTTTTGCTGGAAGCCACCCCGACGCTTGTAAAAACGCCAGGATAGATATAGATTTTTTAAAAAAAATTACAAAAAAAAAAAACCTTGAACACGCAACAGAAACTGCACATGAAGGTCAAAATGTGTAAGCTCAGAACAACAGAAACTGAACATGAATTTAAAAATGTGTAAGCTCAGAACAACGCAAACTGAACATGAAGTTTAAAATGTGTAAGCTCAGAACAATAGAAAATGAACATGAAGCTCAAAATGTGTAAGCTCAGAACAACAGAAACTGAACATGAATTTAAAAATGTGTAAGCTCAGAACAACAGAAACTGAACATGAAGTTCAAAATGTGTAAGCTCAGAAAAACAGAAACTAAACATGAAGTTCAAAATGTGTAAGCTCGGAACAACAGAAACTGAACATGAAGCTCAAAATGTGTAAGCTCTGAACAACACAAACTGAACATGAAGCTCAAAATGTGTAAGCTCTGAACAACAGAAACTGAACATGAAGCTTCAAATGTGTAAGCTCTGAACAACAGAAACTGAACATGAAGCTGAAAATGTGTAAGCTCAGAACAACACAAACTGTACATGAAGTTCAAAATGTGTAAGCTCAGAACAACAGAAACTGAACATGAAGCTCAAAATGTGTAAGCTTAGAACAATAGAAACTGAACATGAGATTGCCAACTTTAAGACTTACCGGTGGTGGGATATACTGAAGTTCCAATTGAGGATATACTGAAGTTCTAAAAGGAAATTCCGAATGTGAAAAAGTATAATAGACTAATAGCGCTCATATATGAAAAAAGTGTTATGGAAATAAATGATCGTGGAGTCCAAGAAGCTTCATATCATAATACAACAAATACTATCAGAAGTTCTCTGAGAAAAAGAATTGTAACTATATAATGCAAACTCAATTCTATTAAATATTATAGTTGAAAAACTAGATGAACATTGTGGCTTCACAATTTTGTTTATAGTTTTCTGTACGTGGTTTGTTTCATGTACTATTGTTTCATATTTTTGAAATGATGTTGCTTTCCGAATACCATAAGGTTGTGTTAAAATGACTTCTAAAAGTAGAAAACATTGTTAGTGTTATCATTCACTAGAAATTGTTTTCATACACACATTTCTTAGCTACAACTCTGTGGTTTTCATACACACATTTCTTAGACACAATATGTTATTATTCTCAATGTAGGCAATTAAACTTAGAAAAGAATATCACTGTTTAGTTTTAAATTGTAATACCCCAAGTTGTGCAGTGAAGGGATCAAACCCAGATCCAGCTGATGCAAAGCTCACTCCTGTTATCAGTTCCTCAATTCCAAGAGACCAATCCAAGTATGGAGGCAACTCCTCTTTCAATCCCAAATAAGAAACTAGACAAATATAGCTTTAAGATGCCAGAAGATAATAATGTGATCTCATAAACATAATAATGTGATCTCATCACATTCATAACCAAAATATGGAGTCCAAAATATTGAGTTACAAAGATTATTTCATCAATTGTCAAATTCAGGCAAACAAGATAGTAACTGAGATGAAACTTATACTTTTATAATACTCATGAGATAACTATCAACTGAAACCACAACATAAGTTCAAACAGGATTATTTCATCACTAGTCACTCCTCTGTAATTCATAGTATGCAACTTCAGTTACATAATCCATCTTATCATCACTTAAAACCAATGACATAGAACAATCTCATTTTCAAACCCAAGCAACAAGCTTGAACATTATCTTAGAAAATGATACTCATCTAGACATCATGATATAATTGTATATAAAGTTTACATAATAAAATTTCCATCACTAGTCGCTCCTATATAATAAAATCATAGTGTGCAACTTCAGATACATCAAATTCAGACAAAAGACAAAAAAGCAACTCGTGAAGCTGTACTAACCTGAAACATAAGTTTCAAATCATACATTTCACATTAACCTGAAGTAGTTTGCCTTCACTGTTTTCAAAGTGATCACTTGATCCACATTATCGACCTCTACTTCATCTTCTAGAGACTATCCAAGGAATCCCCATCAAAAGAGAGGATTATGGAACCACATTATTGACCTAGTCATACAAGCATACAAGTATACCCTCAAGAACATACAAGCAAGCTAAATTAGAGAGTTGGAAAAAATTGTAGAACCAATCTCAAGAACATACCAACTACATCATACCTAGGGTTTGTATAGAAATTTCAGAAACAAAAATTTAAAAATAAAACGATTCAAGAATTTTCAAGAACAAACCTAGGGTTTGTGTAGAGGAAGGGGCGACGGCGGGGGAGGGGGGCGACGATGGGGGGAAAGGGCGACGGCGGGGGAGGAGGGCGGCAATGGGGGAAGTGCCGATGGCAGGGTAGGGGGAAGGGCGATGGGACAGCCATGGGAAAAGGGTGGCGACGATGCGAGTAAGAGAGAGAGGGTTGGGGAGACTTGCACCGACGATGGGAGTGAGAGAGGTTGAGAGAGTGGACGACGATCGATGACGGAGCGCGGGGACGACGACGGAGTGTGGGGACGACGATGGCGGCCAAGGCAGAGGCGGGAGACCACGAGAGAGGGGAAAAAAATTGGGTTTTTTTTTCGGATCGAAGGAGGAATTGGTATAGGGTTTGGATTTAGGGGAAATTTATTCCAAACCCTATACCGGCGTTTTAACTAAAAAATGCTGGTGAATGGGAGTATATTCACCGGCGTGTTTTATTAAAACGCCGGTGAATATGGCCTTCACCGGCGTTTTAATAATAAACGCCGGTGAATATCATAATTCACCGGCATTTTATAGAGACCGCCGATGTATAACCATCCAATCTGACACCCCATTCCTTGTCTCTTCCTACCCCGGCGTTACTGGTAAAATGCCGGGAAAAATACGCTGGTAAATCCATCGTGTCTTGTAGTGGTAAGTGGCGGAACTCTCAAATAAGAGTGAGCCACCTAAGATAGTGAAAAAATGATAGTAAACTCAATTTGTAAGAGTAATGCTTCATCCACTACCAATTTCACTACCATTTTATTCACTACCTTATGTGACATATTTCTATTGGAGAGTTCTCCCACGTACTCTATCTTTTCCTACCTATTGGAGTGTGCCACCTAAGGTAGTAAAGAGAAATATAGTGAAATTGGTAGTGGATGTAGCATTACTCAATTTGCAATGGATGAAGCATTACTGTGTTGGGTGCGGAAGCTTTGGTGGAAAGAAATGTGTATTTGATTTAAAAAGAATTTTGAGAAAGTAGAGTAGCTACTGCTCGCTCTAATATATTTCTTGTATTTTTTTTCTTGATGAATTACAAATGAGAGCCCAACTATTTATAGTGTGCAATAGATAGTTCTAGATATATGAATACAAAGAGATATTCAAAGCTTCATTATTTTCTTGATATTTCCAAAATAAAAACCGATTGTTTCAAAGTTTGAATGACTCTTCAAAATTTGAATGCTTCTTCAAAATTCATGTACCATTAATTGTAAATTAACTTTTAACATACTCTAGTTTGGTAGATATACAAACGCAATCGGTAAAGGTGTCGGCCACCATTCCATGGATATAATTGAGAGCATACTTGTAGGACCCACAGTTCATGCATGAGCTCTGCATTGCATGATTTTTCTGAATTTAATTACTGTTTCTTTTTGCATTGACTTGACAGAGTTGCATTCTTATTTGTTCTACTAGCATGTAGCAACCATTGCTTTTAAATTTTAGCAGCACAATTTTTTCTTTTTTCAGATCTTAACCTTACTTAAAAAATTTAAATTAATATTAATTGTGTCACACTGTGCACGCACATGGATAAAACTACAAGCTATATAGCTATCCATTATCTTTTACATGCATTATGTATGCTAAATAACTAGTTTGTTATTATAGTTGTAGCTTCTGGCGGGTACATGCCAAGTGAAAATTATGGTCAGACTAGTTTAAATATAAATTTTACCATTTTTGCAACAAAAAAAAATATTAAGCAACTAGTCTTAGACTGTAGATGATACAAAAGGGGGCAGCCTTAAAATCCAAGAAGTCAAACATTATATGAATTCAGAGAAATAATTGCATGTCCTTTTCGTATTACAACCCAAAAGCAAAGATATATTTAAGTGGATGATTCACAACAAGCTAAGAGAAACAATAGGAATTAATATAAAGACTTGATGGTAGCAACCAGCAAATTTAATTTCCTAGACGTGAGTTATCTTCCTACTCTCGATCATGGGTTGCTCTGGTTTACTGCCGGGGGTTGGTTGTCACACTGCCACGTAAAATTGAAGAGAATAAATTAAAGAGGACAAAGTGGAGATTAAATGAAAAGGAAAAGGAAAAGGAAAAAATACTTCTTGTGCATCTATTTACTAAAAAAAAGCATTATTAAATTAAAAAGAGAAGACCAAAAAAAAGCAGGAAAAGAGAGGCCTTTAATATTGGATAAGAAGTTCAAGATAATTATGGATAATTTTTTATTTTTTTGGTTGGGATAGTTTAAATGTTGACCAGAAGAAAAGTTTAATTTATTTTATTAGTAATCTGCACGTGCTTTGCACGTCCTAATAAATATATTTTTAAAAGTAGATACTTAGATAAAATCTAGCCTCGAATCTAACACATCTCTTTACTTATCACTACTCTTTATAAATTACTCTTAGTTGTATCAAAATTGATTTTATTTGAATGACACTTCTGTAAATAATTATGTCGTAAAAAAAATTTAAACTTTGAGAGTATTAAGATAATTAACAACAGTTGTGTAAATAAATGGTTAATATAATTCTCTCTTTAAAATGAATGGTTGAAATTATATTGTTGATTGTCTACAAATTACAGATTGCCTACATATGACAATTTCTGTTCTCCCATTATAATATGAGAGATATAATCAATTCAAAATATTCAATCTGCTTTATTTGGAAAGCCTCAAAATTTTAAAACTCTAGGATAACCCAAAATTTAATTGTAGAAGTTTTCCAAAGCTATGTAATTTTCGAAAATTGAGGTGTACTTCCTATATGTTCGCTGATACAGATCATTACAGACTGTCATTCATCTAGGTGTAGTTCCTATAATCCAACAACCAATACAGTGCACTAAAAAATGCGCAAATTTATATCACTGTGATGGTGCTCTTAGAGTAACTCCTCGCATGGTGGGTTGTCATTCATTCTTGGCAATCATAAGATGACTACTCTAAAAAGTAACAATAAGTTCTAAATCCATAGCTGTCATTTAGGTTGCAAAATATGTATAAAATAGTGTATAATATTGTGTGTATATATATATATATCCAGGGCCGGCCCAACACTTATTGAGGCCTAAAGCGAACTCCAAAAATGAGGTCTTTTAGAAGTTTATAATAATATTTTGTTAAAATTAATATATTTTATTAAAATGTTATCTTTCGGGCTTTTTGAGATGCAAAATCATTTATTATATTATTGTAATCAATTTCACTTAACATTTCTTTTTCAATTGATAATAAAGCCAAACCATTTAATCTTTGTTGAGACATTGTTGATCTTAGATAAGATTTTATTAATTTTAGTTTTGAAAAACTTCTTTCCGCCGAAGCAACAGTTACGGGAACAGTTAACATTATTCTATAAGCAATATATGCATTTGGAAAAGAATCAAGTCTTTTAATATAATTAAGTATGTCAATTGGTGTATCATTTTCCACTTGTATAATTTCTCTTAAAATTTTCAGTTCTAAAAATAAATCTAACCCAACAATATCCGAGTTGTCCTCATATCTTAATGATCGTTCAAGGTTAACACAACTTTCTTTTAAAATTTCAATTTCTAATGACCTTAATTTCTCAATACTAAATAGAAAACCAAAAGTATCTTGATATATTTTAAATTGTTCAAATCTACTTTCGAATGAAATAATTGCTTGATCTATTATGTACAAGAAGTAGTCAGTTTTAAATGATTCTTCAGGAGATTTTAAAACTTCATTGTCCATAATCTCATCAAATTGTTTCTTTCTACGAATAACACGTTTTTCACGAAACTTGGGTTCTATATCCATTTCAATAGCAATTTCTTTAGCAGAAATTATAGCATTTTCTAATCCATCTTCCCTATATTTTTCAAAAAAAGAAATAAGACATTTCAATTGTTCTATAGCAACATCTATCCGCATATCCTTTGATTGAAAGTTTTTACTAACTGAATTTACCGCAAACAATATCTCATACCAAATAGTCATGCCTAACAAAAACTCAAAATTTTCAAGCTCATAAATCGCTAAACATTCAGCTTCACTTTTTATTTTAGGTTCATCATTAACTTCTACTAATTTCAATAAAGCATCTCTTATTTGTGAAGTTTGAAATCTTAAAGCTTTTACACTTTCAACACGACTTTCCCAACGTGTTTGTGACAATGATTTAAGAGTTAGGCTAGGGATATGATCTTGTAGAATTTTCCATCTTTTAGTTGAAGAAGAAAATAGTGTATATATACGTTGCAACACTCCAAAAAAAGATGTAGCTTTACTACAACAATTAGCCATATCATAAAGTACTAAATTTAAACTATGATAACCACATGGAGTATAAAATGATCTAGGATTAATGTCTAAAAATCTTTTTTGAACACCTTGGTGTTTTCCTTTCATATTAGACCCATTATCATAATCTTGTCCTCTCATATTACTAATATCAAGTCCAATAGTATTTATTTCATTGATAATAGCATCAAATAGACCTTTTCCAGTTGTATCATCTACTTTTAAAAATTTTAAAAAATATTCATTGATTTGTACTTTGGTTGAAGAAGTATCCACACAACGTATTACAATAGACATTTGTTCTTGATGACTTATATCAGGAGTGCAATCAAGTATGATTGAAAAATATTTTGCGTTCAAAATTTTTGTTAAAATTTTAGTCTTAATTTCATTTTCTAGCAAATTTATTAATTCATTTTGTATTCTATGTCCAAGATAATGATTATGAATTTCATTATCTTTAATTCGACGAATGTGTTCTTGCATTATAGGATCAAATTCTGCAATCATTTCAATTATGCATAAAAAATTTCCATTATTTTCTTGATATATCTTTTCGTTTGTCCCACGAAAGGCCAAGTTATTTTTTCCAAGAGTTTTAACAACTGCGATAATTCTAAATAATACATTCCTCCAATGCTCCCTATCTCTATTTATTTTTTCTTGAACATGTTTGTCAATTGTTTTATTTTTTATCAATCTCATTTCTAAATCACTCCATAAACTCATATTAGTGATATGCTCATTACTTATCTCATGATTCTTCAACTTAGAACTAATATTTCTCCAATCCCTACTACCTTCACTTGCTAATTTACTTGTACTAGAAAGAGCATTAAATAATTTACAACAAAAACAAAATACTTTATCTAAATCTTGGGAATATACCAACCATCTTCTTTCACGCTTTTCTCCGTTGGACAACTTTTGAATGTAAAGTGATGACGAAAAATGTCTTGCAAATTCATCCTTAGGAAAATCTATATCGGTAATTTTAAGAGGACAATTTTCTACTAATAAATCTCTCAAACTTGTATCAATATTTGTCCATTGACTTGGATCAAATATATTTTTAATAGTAGATTCTTCTAATATTTCTTCTCTATCTTCACTAAGGGTATGAGAATCAATACAATCTTGTTCATTAACTAATACTTCTTCTCTATTTTCATTTTCATTAGTAACTTGTTCATCAACTACCATTTCTTCTCTATTTTCATTTGTGTCTATATTGTTAACTTGTTCATTAAGTAAATGATCATTATCTTTTTTGTTTGTTTTAACAAATTTATCTAAAGCACCCTTTTGTGATTCAATTAAAGCTTCAACTCTTTTTTTTTTTTTAAGTTTCGAATAACCTGATTCAAATTTCCTAGTTGACATTTATATATTTAAAAAAAAAACAATAAAAATTAACACTAAATAAAGGCGCCACTAAATTAACACTAAAAATTAACACTAAATAAATTAACACTAAAAATTAACACTAAATAAATTAACAATAAAAATTAACAGTATAGAAAATTAAATATATAGGATTCAAATTAAAAGCAAGTTTGGTTAGAACAATACAACCTATTTGGTCTGGTCAAGAAAAACTTTAGCGTCTGCTGTGGGCTGTGGCCTGTGCCTGTGGGAGGGGCCAGAGGGGCTGTGGCCTGTGGCTGTGGGCGGCTGAGCGGAGCGGGGCTGCGGGGGAAGCGAGGCCCGGAGGCAGAGGCGTGGTGGCCCCTTGCGCCGAGTTGCCGGCCGGAGAGGGCGATCGCCGACGCTGAGAATATCAGAGAGTGAGCGAGAGGGAGACTAGAGACTGAGAGAGTGAGAGTTCGGAGAGAGGGAGACTGGAGTCTAGAGAGTTCGGAATTCGGAAATCGGAGTGAGAGAGATCAGAGAGAGATCAGAGATGTGAGATGGCTCATGGCTGGATTGGTGGATTGGGAATTTGGGATTTGGGGATTTTAATTGAGAGAGATTAGAGGCCGTTAGGCCGTTCGTAAATCAAGGACTTCTTTGATTGAATCATTGAAGGAGTCATTAATGGAAACTTGGAAAGAATAGGGAAGATGAATAGCCAGAATAGGCAGTAATCAGTATGACAGTATAGGCAGTATAGGGGGAGACTGAAAATTGGAGGCCTAAAACAAGGGGGAGGCCTAAAGCCCTTGCTTTAGCTGCTTCCCCCTTGGGCCGGGCCTGTATATATCTATATCTATATATATATGGAAAAAAGCAGTATGAGTGTTTGGTTGAAGGGGAATGAAGGGGAGGAGAGGGGTTTTTTAAATTTTTTCATGTTTGGTTCATTTTTTAGGAGGGGAGGAGAGGAAAATGGGGGGGTGCAACACCTCTCCTAAGTCAATTTTGGCTCCCCTCCAAAAGTGGGGGATTTAGAAGGGAGAGAAATTATGTCTAATTTTTTAATGTGAATGGACTAAATTGTCCTTTTAGTTAGTTCACTTTGATATTTTCCCTCTTCAATCTCCACATCATCTTCGTTGTTGTATATGTCAGATTTGAACAAGTAGTTGTTCTGGCCTCTATGTTTCTTGCTCTCTGGTGTGATTACAACGAGATTGTAAATGAAAATTGATAAGCAAAGGCTTTCGTTCTGACCCTTCTCTTTGAATGAAACACCCTACTTGTGTTCAGATATTGCTTTGAGGGATTGTTCTCTTTTCTTTAAGATATTATGATTACATGCACATGGCTTCAGTTGACAACCGCACAAGTTAACAAATCTTGAACTAATTGATTCTGAAATTTGAACTACCAGTCTGTTATCTACTACCATCAAATTAACATTTTCTATATCATGGTTCATATTAGGTTCAGATATCTACCGGCTAAAATTGTGGAAACTATCATATAGGTTCAGATATTTGAATCTTGTTAATAATCGATTCAAGATATTTATTTGAGATACGGAAATTGTCTATTTTTTATCTTTATATTTAAAGACTAATGTCTGAAACATCTAATTATTGACACTAAATTTTAAATTATAAAGTTCCTACTAGCATGTGGCTAAGGGTATAAAAGTAATTTTATTATAAAATTCATTCCCTTCCCTTGTGAACCAATCAAGAAGATAATTATTTTTTCTCCCCTCCACTCTTTTGAACCAAACAGAGTCTTCATTAAATCCCTCCCCTCCCTTTCCCTCCCCTCCCCTCCCCTCCGTTAAAATCCCTCCCTTCCTCTCCCCTCCCCTCCTTTGAACCAAACAGAGCCAAATTTACTAAATTGATGAGGTTGTCTGCATGTGATTGGAAAATTCGTCCAATGTATCACATGCATGTCACATCATCAATTGTTCATTTACTAAATAAGTAGTTGCTCATATCCCCTCTCTCTCTCTCTCTCTCTCTCTCTCTCTCTCTCTCTCTCTATATATATATATATATATATATATATATATATATATATATATATATATAGGGAAAAAGGGTTATGAGCAACTTGCTCATTTAGTAAATAAGCAATTGATGATGTGGCATACATGTGATTGGAAAATCCTTAAAAGGATTAGTTGTCCAACATATCACATGCATGCCACATAATCAATTGCTCATTTACTAAATGAGCAAGTTGCTCATATCCCTTTTACCCATATATATATATATATATATATATATGCAAATTGGTGGGAAAAGAGAAAAAGTTCCGTGATTAAAAGAGAAAAAGTTCGGTGATTAAACATATGACAATTGCCATTTTGTTTGCCAGATTTGAGGAAAGAAATGACATTTCTCAAATTTGGCAATCCAAATTAGAGGTTGGTGTAGGAGATTTTTGTCATTTGGGTTGCCAAATATGAAAATCATAATCCAAATAACTACTTGGTGGGTGGATTGTCATTTTTATTGTTGGCAACCAAAATGATAACTTTTCTCTTTAACTCTAAGTTCTACATCCATAGTTGTCATTTGGGTTGGCAAATATGTATAAAATAGTGCATAATAGTGTATAATAATATATATATTATTATAATAGTGTGTACGTGGATTGTCATTTTTATTGTTGGCAACCAAAATGATAACTTTTCTCTTTAACTCTAAGTTCTACATCCATAGTTGTCATTTGGGTTGGCAAATATGTATAAAATAGTGCATAATAGTGTATAATAATATATATATTATTATAATAGTGTGTACATACATACATACATACATACATATATATATATATATATATATATATATAGAAAGCTTCGGTTGTGCACTAGCCCAGGGCACACAGCCGTGTGCACTCGTCCTAACCGTCCGATCTTATAGCTTGATCATGATCGCCATCCAACGGTATGAAACTGCTCCTGCTCATCTGACTTAGCTGGGAGGGTAAATGCATCATTTCATACCCCCCTCATCCCCAAATCTCCTCTCAGATCCTCACGCTCTCAGATCGCCTACGCTCACGCTCATGCTCACCATTCTTCCCTCTCCTTCGACGCCTTTTCAAAACCCTAGCTCCCAAAAATCCCCAAATCTCCTCGTGCTCTCATCCTCATGACGCTCCCATCATCCTCACGCTATCACCTTCGTCCCTCTCCTAGTCATCTTCTCAAAACCCTAGCTCCACTAAACTCCCAAATTGAAACTGCATTCGAAATCCACCAAACCCTTGCTCCGAATCCATTTGATCCCTACTGAGTGTTCCCCTTCAATCCAGTGAAATCAAGCAAATCCTACCTCTCACATTTATTTGAGTTGCACCATATCAAAGAGATCTCAGGTATAAACTTTTTTCCTTTATTTCAGTTCAATCGAAACCCTAATTTATATCAAGATCGGTTGTTTTTTTTAATGCTTTCATCTCCAATTGTTTAAAATTAAGTTAAATTAGGTTTAATTTTTTGGGCTACTTCATTGTTAAACTTGTTAGAATGTACTCAGTTAGTTCATAGCTAATTTCGTAGCACAAGGGAAAAATTCTAGATGATTGTTCATAAGTTGAAATATACACAGGATCTCATATTTGAGACATTTGAAATGATTTTCCTGTGCATTAATGAATTAAATGCCATAGTAAGTAATTGAACTAAACTATTGTAGTATATTAGCACTACTTTCTCCATGATTTGAAATGATTTTTGCCTAATTTTTAGTTGTTGATGCATCATGCTCACTATTAGATATGTTGTCATGCCATTTTAAACTGATTTTGTTTTTTTTTTTGGAACCCCAAGGTATAATATTTTATCTTCAAATGAGTTAAATGGAAACCCTAGTTTCTTCTTGGATTAATCTTCTCAAAAAAAATTTGGTAAGTTGCAGAGCTTCATTAAATTAGGTAGATTGGGGAATAGATTGTGGATAGATTTGGGATAGTAATTTGTAGATTTTTTAGTTTATGGGGTAGTAAGTTGCAAACTTTTAATCGGAAAGCATTGTTCATTGGGGGATAGATTAGGATAGTAATTTGCAGAATTTTTATCGCCAATTTACTTACTTTTGTTTCTTTTTTTCATATTTCTCAGTGCATTCATTGGAGAAGTGGTGAAACTACCCCTTTGTTAACAGTGATTTTCTTGCTTTTAAAACTTTGCTTCATACCAATGTTTTATTATGTTTGATTAAATGTGATTGTAACATATGTTATCTTAGAATTTTTATTGGAAATGCAATGTTCGTATGAGGTAAAATTTGTGATAGTAAAGTTGCAGATTTATAATATTTGTTAGAATGAGAATTGTTTATAATATCGAGTGACCTATTGTATGTTTTGTTGGGTAGAGAATTATGGGGAAGAAGAGGATAAAGATGCTACAATTAGAGAATTGTATGATGATCTTGTGATTCAGCCATTGTTGAGGTCAGAAGATTGTGATGGTGCGAGGAAGAGTGGTTACAGGGCAGGTGCAAGGCATTATTCGGTGCTCGGATTTCTCTGTGGGGTATTGTTTATATTTTGGTATTTTGGCAGATGTATCTATCTTCTATGTTGTATTTTGGTGGTGGCGGTATATTTTGGATGTATTTTGGAGGATGTCTCTATGTTCTATGTTGTATTTTGGTATGTTGTAAAGTCTACTATGTAATGTATAATGATATGTAAGGTCTCTTGCTGTTGTTTCTGGATTGAGTAAAAATGCATTTGTAAGATACTTTGGTCTACTTTGGTATGTTGTATGGTCTACTTTGGTACCAATGTATATTTAATCGACTAGACAAATCTGTAAGACCTTATAATTGAAGTTATGAAAATCAGTCTTGAATAAGGGTCTCAAGTATAGCAAACAGAGCTTGTTATATATTATACTATTTTGGAATATAACTGAAATGATGTCTGTGTTAATGTAGTGTAGATATTTGTTTCCTTACTACCATGTGTTGCTATAAGAATTTAGGTTGTTATAGGGCAAACTGGTAAAATGGGGTCTCGTATTTGCAATAAGTAGAAGGAGTAGAAGTATTGGGATCAGAGACTGCAGATTCAATTAAGTATCTGATGGAGAAATGGATGAGATGGTATGTTTTTTGCGGACTATATGTTATATATGTACAATGCTACTTATCATTGTTTCAGGAAATTCACTTCTAATTTTAGAGTAGGTTGAAAATCAAGTAGAAATTGGCTGTTTGGAATCAATGAAATCTGAAGATGATCTTGATTGGTACTTTCTTGAAAATGATATGTATCTTTTCACTTCTAAGATGAGGAGTTATCCATCTAGAAGTAAAACCTTCAGAATTTTAAGCTTGTCCTGAGGTCCACTGCTTTACCATCCTGACATTTGGCACTCTGATATGCAAGGTAAAGCTCTTATGTTTTGAAAATACAATGGTGCAATCAAGAGTTAAAGAGTTCAAGACTGCCTCAAGAGTTCAAGCTGAGTCAATCCTAAATGTATCAAATATTGTTCAGTGGTGCATGATCTCCCGCATAAGAAGAAAGTATCCACAATTATCTGTTGGGGTTTATGGATCCAATACACGATAATGGAGTTGAAGAAGATAGTCGGGAACGAGAGTCGAAGTGGGAGCAACAAGTCAAGAGTAGCAAGAGCTACAGCAGAGTTGCGGTCGACCGCACCCCCCGATCGCCCAGGCAAAAAGACCGGTCGACCGCGCAGTCGACCGTCCTGCTCTCTGACTCAACTCTGTAGCTTGAAGGAATGACCGGTCGACCGTGCAGTCGATCGACCCGCTCTCTGTTGGATTTCGTGCATTCGAGGGAGAAGACCGGTCGACCATCAAGATGGACCGGTCAACCGTCCCGATGCTGATTAATGAGCAGCTGAGATGGAAAGTTATGGAATCCTATATATATTGTATTGTGTATGATTTTAGGGTTAAGCCAAGAGAAAATAGAGATCTACCAGTCGTCATTAAGATTGAGGGAGATAGAGAGAAACCCTACACCTTGGTGGTGAGCTCTTGAGAGATTTGTAAACCTAATCTTCATATTTCTAGTGAAAATTGCAGGAGTGTCTCTGCACGGGGAAGTAGCCATTGTTTGGGTGAACCTCGATAAAAATCTTGTGTGTTCTTGTGTGTTGCTTTTTCTTGTTCTTTGTTCTCTTGTTTTGGTTCTACAGTTCTTGCATCTCATTGTCATTGTTGAGTTTATTCTGCAGTTAGAAGTCAACAAAATGGTATCAGAGCTACATGTTGGTAGTCTTGATTGAGATGGGGAACAAGAGTAGAGTCAAGGAGTTCGATGGAATGGATTTCACAATATGGAAGATCCTAATGATTGCATATCTCCGACAGAATGATCTAGATGATCCGTTGTTTGGTGTGAAGACAGAAGAGAAGAAGGTCGATCCAGCTGTGTTGGCGGCCTGGAATAGATTGGATCAGACAGCGCTTGGGCAGATTCAGTTGTCGCTGAGCAGGAAGGTGCTATTTCATATTGAGAAGGCAAGAACTGCAAATGAGGCAATGGAGATATTGACAGACATGTTTGAGAAGCCGAATGCAGCGAATCAGATCTTACATCTAAAGAAGTTGGTTAACATGAAGTTGTCATAAAGGGGTTCGGTTACTGAGTGATGGAACTGCGATGATTCCCAGGACCACGAATTGGTGTGCGTATACGTGATCTAACCCTTTATAGCGGAATCTAGGGTTCACGAATTATACCTGCAATGAGAAGAAGACGATAGTTTCTAGTAACCTCGAGCCGTCAGTGACCCCAAGATCTTCTGCACGTATTTCTTCCTCGGGTTGGACGTTGTGTGGGCGACGGTCTACCAATCTTTCTTCTCCTTGGCTGACCTCTCTTTCTCTCCTTACGTGAATCAAGAATTTAGAGAAAACTTCTTATCTCTGATAATGATATGACGGCCAGAGAATAGAGGATATATATATAAGACTACGGCAGGGACCATGAGGAGAAATTAGGGTTAGGTCTCCTAACGAATCTGGGTATCCCGTGTTCAGCCCGAACACACAACCCAGGCCCATTAACAATAGCTCGGTCCACTAAAGAGCTATTGTTGCACTACCTTCCTAATCCCAAATTATATTTATGGGCTCCTTTTATTATATGCTCGTTCAGCTCTCCATGTTAAGATATCGAATGTCCGTCGATCAAATTAAGTTACTGACAACTATATTGATCAACATCTTTTATCCTTAAGTAGTACCACTCAACTTTATTTGTCATGTCGGATGTAATCCACCTACAGGGTTTACATGACAATCCTTATGAGCTCCTTAAGGGGACATCATCAACCCGACGTATCGGGACATGGATTCCTTTTACAATCAACAACCCATCATACATACAATGCTATTACCCAATTCGTAGAGGTTGTTGATCCATAATGAATCTCACTCTTTTATGAGTCAAAGTAATGCACACTGCATATACATGTCTGTTATTATATCTGGATTAAGAGCATAAGCATTCATAATAACAGAGGTGTTTGTTCTCTTTTGTAGTCAGTACAAAGAGAACAACCTCAAGTGGTCCTGTTCAATACACACAAAGTATACTAGTGTAAACCTATAGTCAAGATAGACTAATACCAGATTACACTACAACCTTTCCAATGGATTGTCCAAGTCCGTCTAGGTTGTGAACTATTTATATATTCCATAGGGAACTGATAATATGATCTTCTGTGTGTCTCCTCACACCATATTATCAATCTTATAGAATATCAGATACTTGCATTAATATTATAATAAACACAATATGCAAACATATGCCCATATGATTCTCATTCAAAAAAAATAAGGAAATAAAGTTAATACAAAAGTGATGCTTTCAGTATATAACCCTAACACTGAGCACATCAACAATTTCTGTATGGTTTACAATCAAATGGAATTGTCGGGTTTAAAGTTTGAGGAGAGAGCACAATCGTTGTTGTTGCTATCCAGTCTTTCTGATAGTTACGACACAGTAGAGCAAACTATTACTAGCACCATGACTGATACGACTACCCTAAAGGATGTTATAAGCAGCATCATGAATGAGGATGTAAGAAGGAAGAGACATGGAGAGACTTCGGTGTCATATCCTAGCAATACCGCGCTGTCAGTTGATAATCGTGGTAGAAGTAACAACAGAGGGAGGTCGCAAAGTAGGAATCACAGGTCCAAGTTAAGAATAGGAAATCGCAAAGGTGAGTGTTGGTACTGCAAGAAGGCAAGACACAGGAGAGACCAATGCGAGGAGTATATGGAAGCGCAGGCAGGGTCTCAGGTAGCCAATGTGGTAAGTATTAAACCTCATCTAGATGAATTGTGTTTATCTGCTGTAATTAATATTTTGCAAGATGATTGGTGTATAGACTCAGGTGCTTCTTATCATTGTACCCCATGAGGGATGTTTTTGAGGATTATAGGATATGTGATTTTGGTGCAGTTTCAGTTGGTAATGGGCAGATATGTCCAGTTATAGGTAGAGGCACTGTGAGAGTGAAGGCTCACAATGGTGGGCAATTGGTCTTGTATGACACAAGACATATTCCGAGCTTGAAAAAAAACTTGATCTCAACTAGCAAACTAGACAAAGAAGGGTTTACAACAACCTTTGGGCATGGAGAATGGAAGGTGACTACAGGTGCCAGGTTGGTGGCAAAAGAAAAGCGTGGTGACACGTTGTACTTACTCAGGAGAGGTGATTCAGGTGATATCATTGCTACAGCATCAGTAGATAGTTCCTCTTCAATTCTATGACATGTCAGGTTGGGGCACCTTGGTGAAAAGGTGTCAAGCAGCTTTGTTCTAGAAATCTTCTGCCCCGGCTGAAGAAGGTTGAGATGGATTTTTATGAGAATTTTGTGATGGGCAAACAGAAAACAGTTAGCTTTCAGTTGGGTGGGCGTGAGAAGAAGCTTGCGAAGCTAGAGTTGGTACATATAGATGTATGGGGTTCAGCTCAGGAATTCTCTTATGGTGGTAAGAGATACTTCGTCACATTCATCGATGATAGTACAAGAAAAGTTTGGGTTTATGCAATTCGTGAGAAATCAGAAGTTTTTTAGGCTTTCAGAGCTTGGAAGGCCAGGGTTGAGAATGAGACGGGTTGCAAGATGAAAGCAATCAAGTCAGACAACGGATGTAAGTACACAAGCAAAGAGTTTGTTAACTATCTGGCAAAGGAAGGTATCAGAGGAATCAAGAAAGTTCCTAAGACTCCACAGGAGAATGGTGTAGCAGAAAGAATGAACCGCACGATACTCGAAAGGGCGAGATGCATGAGACTTCATGCGGGTCTTTCGGTCCATCTTTGGGCCGCTAAATTTGATACAACAGTGTACTTGATTAACCGTTACCCGTCTAGTGCCCTTGATGGGGCCATTCCAGAAGAAATATGGTCAGGTAAAACTGTTAATTATTCGCATTTAAAAGTTTATGGTTGTATGGCATATGCAGTAATTGACAGGGAAGAAAGAAAGAAGTTGGACTCTAAGTCCAGGAGGTGTGTCTTCATTGGCTATGGTGGTGATGAGTATGGTTACAGGTTTTGGAATTTTGTGGATGACAAAGTCATTCGCAGCAGGAATGTAGTGTTTAATGAAGAGGTTCTATACAAGGACAGACACATAGGTCAAGAAAGTACTACCAGTTCAGAGCCAGATTGGGGTTCAAACTTAGACTCAGATTCTGATTCTCAAGGCGGCCCTAGTGGTGGGGGCCCTACAGTGCAGCAGCAGGTACAGGTACCACAAGCAGCACAGGAGGCTCATGGTGAGCCTATTGGGATGGAGCAGGTTATCCAAGACGAACAGGTACAGGCAGAACAGTTCGGGAAACTTGAACCGGTCGGTGAATCGGTACCCACGTTGAGGAGATCGACACGAGAGAAGAGGCCAACCAGGATATTTGATCCATTAGCTAGTGTTGTTCACGAGCATGTTCTGTACATGGATTTGGGGGAGCCCGAGACTCGTGAGGAGGCTTTGAGGGATGATGCTCGAATTCAGTGGGAGTCAGCCATGAGGGACGAGATGAACTCCTTGGAATAGAATCAAACTTGGGAGTTGATCAAGTTACCCGTAGGGAAGCGAGCTCTTATGAACAAATGGGTTTTTAGAGTCAAAGATGAGGCAGATGGCAGTAAGAGGTACAAGGGCAGGCTTGTTGTAAAAGGATTCTCTCAAAGAGAATGCATCGATTATAGTGAGATCTTTGCACCAATTGTGAAAATGGCTTCTATTAGGGTTCTGCTCAGTGTTGTGACAGTTGAAGACTTGCACTCAGAGCAGTTGGATGTAAAGACAGCATTTTTTCATGGTAATGTCGAAGAAGAGCTGTACATGAAACAACCCAAAAGTTTTGAAGCCAAAGGAAAGGAAGACATGATGTGTCGATTGAAGAAGAGTCTTTATGGGCTTAAGCAAGCACCTGCGGCAATGGTATTTAAAGTTTGATTGTTTCATGAGAGGAAAAGGTTTCGATAGATGCGAAACAGATCATTGTGTGTATGTCCGTAGATATGAAGACAATGATACATTTACCTTAGCGTTGTATGTGGACGACATACTATTAGCAGGTTCATGTATGGAGAAGATCAAGGAAGTGAAAAAGTTGCTAGCTTCGGAGTTTTCAATGAAGGACTTGGGTGAAGCAAAGCAAATCATCGGCATGAAGATCAGTAGAGACAGGAGTAGCAAGAAGCTTTGGTTTCTCAAGCGGACTATGTGAAGAAGGTGTTAAAGAGATTCAATATGGATGGCACGAGGCCAGTCACTTGTCCCTTGGTTGCTCACTTCAAGTTATCAATGGACTTGTGTCCTAAGACGGATGCGGAGATGGAGGAAATGGCTGTTATTTCCTTCTGCCTCAGCCGTTGGGAGTTTGATGTATACGATGGTGTCTACAAGACCAGACCTCGCACAAGCAGTGGGAGTTGTCAGTCGTTACATGAAGAATCCAGGTAAACAGTATTGGGATGCAGTAAGGTGGATTCTTAGATATTTAGTAGGTACTTCAGATCACTCTTTTTTTTGGGAGATTCTTTGCATATACATGGTTGTGTAGATGGAGACTTTTTGGGCGATCGTAATGGTTGCAGAAGTACTACAGCATATGTATTTACAGTTGGTGGAACAACTGTTAGTTGGGCTTCACAGTTACAAAAGGTTGTAGCTCAGTAAACCACGGAGTCAGAGTATATGGCACTTACGGAAGCGACGAAAGACATGTTCGGAGCTTATGAAACAGTTGGGCAGGAAGCAACCCATAGGTGAACTATGGTGTGACAGTCAAAGTGCAGTTTTCTTGGCGAAAAACTCCGCATATCACTCTAGGACTCGGCACATTCAATTGAGGTATCATTCTGTCAGAATGGCTGTTGAGAAGAAATGGTTGAAGCTAACTAAGATTCTTGGCACTAAGAATCCGACGGACATGCTCACTAAGGTGGTGGATAGCAAGAAACATCAGTTTTGCTATACCGCTATCGGATTGTCTCCAGGTTAATTATTGAGGAGACTCGCAGAGGCACAGGCCTAGACTAGGCCAATGAAAGAATGAAGAATAGGTTAGAGACTTCGTGTACATATCTCCAAGTGGGAGTTTGTTAGGGTTTGTGGATCCAATACACGATAATGGAGTTGAAGAAGATAGTCGGGAAGGAGAGTCGAAGTGGGAGCAACAGGTCAAGAGTAGCAAGAGCTACAGTAGATTTGCGGTCGACCGCACCCCCCGACCGCCCAGGCAAAAAGATCGGTCGACCGCGCAGTCGACCGTCCTGCTCTCTGACTCAACTCTGTAGCTTGAAGGAATGACCGGTCGACCGTGCAGTCGACCGACCCGCTCTCTGTTGGATTTCGTGCAGCTGAGGGAGAAGACCGGTCAACCGTCAAGATGGACCGGTCGACCGTCCCGATGCTGATTAATGAGCGACTGAGATAGAAAGTTGTGGAATCCTATATATTGTATTGTGTACGATTTTAGGGTTAAGCCAAGAGAAAATAGAGATCTACCAGCCGTCATTAAGAGGGAGGGAGATAGAGAGAAACCCTACACCTTGGTGGTCAGTTCTTGAGAGATTTGTAAACCTAATCTTCATATTTCTAGTGGAAATCGCAGGAGTGCCTCTGCGCAGGGAAGTAGCCACTGTTTGGATGAACCTCGATAAAAATCTTGTGTGTTCTTGTGTGTTACTTTTGCTTGTTATTTATTCTCTTGTTTTGATTCTATAGTTCTTGCATCTCGTTGTCGTTGTTAAGTTTATTCCTCAGTTAGAATTCAACATTATCCACCTACAAGAAGATTTTTTTTTGAGAATGTAAGTGAAGAATGAAAATGACACAATCAAGTATTGTATGACATGGAATTGCAGAAGATATATAACATTGCTAACACTGTAAAATCATTCTACACAGGCATTAATCGATGCTAACTAAATAATATATCTAGAATTCAAATAATCCATCTGGAATTCAGATGATTGAGGTTCAGGTAAACAAGCAAGTCGACAAGAACAAAAAAACATAATTTTTCAGAACTTTTCAATAACTTCTCGAAATTTGTTCAGCCTAAACAATTTATTGAGGATGAATAAGTAGTTCTTCCTATATCAACATCTTCTATACAACATTTCGAAATTTCTTCTCTATGCTTACGGGGATGCCTAGCGCAATAGACAAAAAATTGCACATAAAACAATACAGATCCTTAAGCATTGATGCAAGGACTGGATATAGAAACTTTTGTGGACGCAGCTATAGAAGGACCAATATGGCATATAGTTGAAGAGATGTCGTCATGCATTGATTGTCATAGGTGCAATACAATCGTTCATAGTTCCCAGAGAATATGGTCAGTTTCTACGGATCTGCCACCAAAAAAAAATTACATAAAGTTAGATTTGTTAAAAATCAATTAATGTGAATGTCTCTTCATTATCCCATTTTCTCCACTAATCCCATGATCTCCATGTTCTCCACTCACCATTTACTCCATGTTTGTCCTTTCAACTTCTTTTGTAAGCCTATAAATAGGCTTGTATATTCTTGAAGAAATAATGGGAAAACAAATTATACTCTATTCTCTTGTCTCTTATACCTTCTAGCATCATCTCCTAACATCATCTCCATTATTTTTACAATACGTTATCAGCACGAGACTCTACTTCAACTATACGAGATTATGAATATGTATCAATCCAAGATCCAAGTTGAGGATATATATCTTGCAGACAGTGCTACTACACACACCATTCTTAAAGATAAGAAATATTTTTTTAATCTGAGAAATGATCAAGCACATGTCAATACCATATCAAGCTGTGCAAAAATAATTGAAGGCTCCGAAAGAGCAAATTTTATAATGCCAGAAGGCACAAAATTCATAATTGAAAATGCATTATTTTCGCCTAAGTCTCAAAGAATGTTATTAAGTTTTAAAGATATTCGTCTAAATGGATATCATATTAAGACTATGAATAAAAGAGGTATTGAATATCTTTGTATTACCTCAACTATGATGGGCAAAAAGTGTGTTATAGAAAAGTTACCAGCTTTCTCATCTGGATTGTATTATACAACTATACGAATGGTTGAATCATATAATACAGTAAATATGAAGTTTACTGATACTGTAAACCAGAAGTTTACAGATATATTTAAGGTTTGGCATGATCGGTTAGGTCATCTCGGTTCAACGATGATGCAGAAAATTATCGAGAAATCATGTGGCCATTCATTAAAAAACCAGAAGATTTTTCAATCCCATGAATTTTCTTGTGTTGCTTGTTCCAAAGGAAAGTTAATTACAAGGCCCTCACCAGCCAAAATAAAGAACGAATCACTATCATTTTTAGAATGAATTCATGGTGATATATGTGGTCCGATTCATCCCCCGTGTGGACCGTTTTGGTATTTTATGGTTCTAATTGACGCATCAACTCGATGGTCATATGTATGTTTATTATCATCTCGTAATTTGGCTTTTACAAGATTACTTGCACAAATAATTCGGTTGCGGGCACATTTTCCTGATTATCCGATAAAGACAATTCGTCTTGATAATGCTGATGAATTTACATCCCAATCTTTTATGAATTATTGTATGTCAATTGGGATAAAAGTGGAACATCCAGTAGCCTATGTTCACACTCAAAATGGTTTAGCAGAATCATTTATAAAATGGATCTAATGGATTACTAGACCAATACTTATGAAATCAAGTCTCCCCGTTTGGGCCTGGGGACATGCTGTTTTACATGCAGCACAACTTATACGCATGCGGCCAACCAGTTATAATGATAATTCTCCCTTACAATTGGTTCATGGTCAGGAACCAAATATTTCTCATTTACGAATTTTCGGATGTGCGGTATATGTCCCAATTAATCCACCACAACGCACAAAAATGGGACCTCAAAGGAGGACGAGAATATATGTTGGGTATGAATCTCCATCTATAATCAAGTATATTGAACCGACAACTGGAGATTTGTTTACTGCAAGGTTTGCAAATTGTCACTTCGATGAATTACTATTCCTAACATTAGGGGGAGATAATAAATAGTTGGAAAAAGAGATTTCATGGAATGAATTATCATTGAAAAGTTTAGATCCTCGAACAAAAGAAAGTGAATTAGAAGTTCAAAGGATAATTCATTTGCAAGGTATTGCAAATCAACTGTCAGACGCATTTACTGACCACAAAAGAGTAACAAAATCTCATATTCCAGCTGTAAATGCTCCTGTCAAAATTGATGTCCCTGAAGGACAACCTATAATTGCTAGTGAGTCTAAGGCAAGCTTGAAGCGTGGTAGACCACTTGGTTCCAAAGATAAACATCCTCGAAAAAGAAAAGGAGCAAATAACCATGATTGTCAAATCGATGATCTCTCTCTAGAAGAGACCATTGGCATAGTTAATAATGAAGAGAATCAGGTACCTGAAATTAATGAAAATGAAGAGATCTCGATTAATTATGTCATTACGGGAAGAAGATGGGACCGGAATAATATAGTTGTCGACAATATTTTTGTATATAATATAGCGCGCGATATCATAAATAAAAACGAGGATCATGAACCTACCTCTGTGGAAGAGTGTAGAAATAGAAATGATTGGCCAAAATGGAAAGAGGCAATTAAGTCTGAATTAGACTCGTTTGAAAAACGATGAGTTTTTGGACCTGTAGTCCGAACACCTAAAGAGATCAAACTAGTAGGCTATAAATGGGTATTTGTACGAAAAAGAAATGAACGAAAGGATATTACTAGATAAAAGCACGGCTTGTCGCACAAGGTTTTACCCAGATGCCTGGTGCATGTTGATTATAAAGAGACATATTCTCCTGTGGTGGATGCAATAACATTTCGATGTTTGATATGTCTGGCAGTCCATGAAAGACTTGAAATGCGCCTCATGGATGTGGTTCCGGCCTATTTGTATGGTTCGTTAGACCATGATATATATATGAAAATCCCTGAAGGATTTAAAGTGCCAGAAGCACATAATGATAATTCTCGAAAAATTTACTCAGTTAAGTTAAACAAAGCGTTATATGGATTGAAACAATCAGGACGGATGTGGTATAACCGTCTGAGTGGATTTTTAATAAAAGAGGATTATAATAATGATCCTATATGCCCATGTGTGTTTATAAAAAGTTTAGGATCAAAATTTGTTATAATTGCTATTTATGTTGATGATTTAAATATCATTGGAACTCCTGAAGCGTTATTACAAGCCGTGCAATGTTTAAAGAGAGAATTTGAAATGAAAGACCTTGGAAAAACAAGATATTGTTTAGGTCTTCAAATTGAACATTTGAACGATGGGATTTTCTTACATCAATCCACTTATCTGGAAAAAGTACTTAAAAGGTTTTACATGGATAAAGCTCATCCCTTAAGTACTCCCATGGTAGTGAGGTCATTAAATGTTAATAAAGATGTGTTTAGACCTCATGAGGAACATGAAGAACTACTTGGTCCTGAAGTACCATATCTTAGTGCCATTGGAGTATTGATGTATCTTGCTAACAATACACGTCCTGATATATCTTTTGCGGTAAATTTATTGACAAGATATAGTTCCTCACCAACTCAAAGACATTGGAATGGTGTGAAACATATATTTAGATATCTTCGAGGGACCATGGATATGGGCTTTTATTATTCTAACATGTCCAAATCAGATTTAATTGGGTATGCAGATGCAGGATATTTATCTGATCCACATAAAGCCCGATCTCAATCAGGATATGTGTTCACCTGCGGAGGAACAGCAATTTCATGACGTTCTACAAAGCAAACACTAGTAGAAACTTCAACTAATCATGCAAAAATATTGGCAATCCACAAGGCAAGTCGTGAATGTGTTTGGTTGAGGTCGATATCTCAATATATCCGGAGAACGTGTGGCCTTTCAGTTGATAAAGATATCCCCACAACCTTATTTGAAGATAATATGCATGCATAGCTCAGCTAAAGGATGGCTACATCAAAGGTGATACAACGAAGCATATCTCACCAAAGTTCTTCTTCACTCATGATCTTCAACAAAATGGTGAAATAAGTGTTCAGCAGATAAAGTCAAGTGAGAATCCAGCAGATTTGTTCACTAAGGTTCTACTCACGACAACATTTGAAAAGATGGTAAACATGATTGGGATGCGTCGTTTGAAAGATCTAAAAGGATGATATTTTCAGGGGGAGAAAAGATATGCACTGCACTCTTTTTTCCTTCACCATGTTTTGTCCCATTGAGTTTTCTTGGTAAGGTTTTTAATGAGGCAGTATCGCGGCACATTCTTATTCACAATTACGAGACATTCAAGGGGAAGTGTTAAAAATCAATTAATGTGATTGTCTCTTCATTATCCCATTTTCTCCACTAATCCCATGATCTCCATGTTCTCCACTCACCATTTACTCCATGTTTGTCCTTTCAACCTCTTTTGTAAGCTTATAAATAGGCTTGTATATTCTTGAAGAAATAATGGGAAAAAAATTATACTCTATTCTCTTGTCTCTTATACCTTCTAGCATCGTCTCCTAACATCGTCTCCATTATTTTTACAATAAGATTAATTTACCTCACATTTATTAGATAACAGGAATGTAGATAACAGAGAGGATAATTATGTTCATAACATGAAATTAAGTAGGCTCAGAAATCACACTAATTCACAACACAAGGTTCTCAAATGATCAAGACATTTTGACTGGGGGAGCAAGAGTGTATCAAGCATAAGTGTAATGGTTTAGCACTATGGCTGCAGTAAATTGCCATGCCCAAATAGCTGCAACCTTCACAAACCCCCACCTCTTCCAAAATCAAATATATGCATTCTCTCAAAAATCAACATAGTATAATTGTAGCTCACATTTTAACAGAGCTCAGAATTAATAACACAACACAGCCTAGCTGTAAACTCAAAATACCAACAAAGCTCACTATGAACCAGAGCTCAAATTAATAACACAACTCAATTGTAAACACAGCCTAGCTGTAAACTCAAAAAACCAACAAAGCTCACTGTGAACCAGAGCTCAAATTAATAACACAGCTCAATTGTAAACACAGCCTAGCTGTAAACTCAAAAACCAACAAAGCTCACTGTGAACCAGAGCTCAAATTAATAACACAGCTCAATTGTAAACACATCCTAGCTGTAAACTCAAAAAAATAACTAAATAAAAATAAAGAAGCAAAGAAATATATTTGACTGCACACAACTGTGCTCACAGCCCAATAACTAAATAAAAATAGAGAAGCAAAGAAATATATTTGACTTGGTAGGTGGGGAAAACAATAAATCCAACCTGATGTTTCATGCATTCATCACTGCCTATCAATTCATCCCCAAAATAAAATAGAGTAAGGCATCATATTTACCAAATTGTTTGCGAATCAAATACTTCCCTCAGTTCATATAATCGTTACCGTACTCAGAACTATCTTCAGTAGAGGAATTCACCTCTTCTTCATTTAACTCCAAGAAGAAACTAGGGTTTTCATTTAACTCATTTGAAGATAAAATATTATACCTTGGGGTTCCAAAAAAAAAAAACAAAATCAGTTTAAAATGGCATGACAACATATCTTATAGTGAGCATGATGCATCAACAACTAAGAATTAGGCAAAAATCATTTCAAATCATGGAGAAAGTAGTGCTAATATACTACAATAGTTTAGTTCAATTACTTACTATGGCATTTAATTCATTAATGCACAGAAGAATCATTTCAAATGTCTCAAATGTGAGATCCTATGTATATTTCAATTTATGAACAATCATCTAGAATTTCCCCCTTGTGCTACGAAATTAGCTATGAACTAACTGAGTACATTCTAACAAATTTAACTATGAAGTAGCCCAAAAAAATTAAACCTAATTTAACTTAATTTCAAACAATTGGAGATGAAATCATTAAAAAAAAAACAACCGATCTTGATATAAATTAGGGTTTCGATTGAACTGAAATAAAGGAAAAAAGTTTATACCTGAGATCTCTTTGATATGGTGCAACTCAAATAAATGTGAGAGGTAGGGTTTGCTTGATTTCAATGGATTGAATTGGAACACTCAATAGGGATCGAATGGATTCAGAGCAAGGGTTTGGTAGATTTCGAATGCAGTTTCGATTTGGGAGTTTAGTGGAGGGTTTTGAGAAGGTGACTAGGAGAGGGACGAAGGTGATAGCGTAAGGATGATGAGAGAGAGCGCGAGGAGATTTGGGAATTTTTGGGAGCTAGGGTTTTGAAAAGGCGTCGAAGGAGAGGGAAGAATGGTGAGCGTGGGCGATCTAAGAGCGTAGGGATCCGAAAGGAGATTTGGGGATGAGGGGGAGTATGAAACGACGCATTTACACCCCCCCCCCCCCCCCCCCCCCCCCCCCCCCCCGCCCAGCTAAGTCAGATGAGCGGGAGCAGTTCCATACTGTTCGATGGAGATCATGATCAAGCTATCAGATCGGACGGTGTAGGACGAGTGCACACGGCTGTGTGCACTGGGCTAGTGCACAACCGAAGCTTTCCATATATATATATATATATATATATATATATATATAGACACACACACACACACACAAATTTGGTGGGAAAAGAGAAAAAGAGAAGTATTGTGACATTTGGCAATAGTCATTTTGTTTGCCAAATTTGAAAGAAAAAAATGGCATTTCTTATATTTGACAATCAAAATGGCTAGTTGGTGTGAGAGTTATTTATCATTTGAATATTGCCAAATATGAAAATGGCAACCCAAATAGCTATGTTATGGAGTTGCTCATACTTAGTACAAGTGCCAAATTTAAACATCAATTAATAAGGAATATATTACAATCGCATACATTCATCTCTTTACATTATACATGCATACCACTAAACCCTAGATAGTTCATATCACCCTCTTGTTCTTATAATTGTGATGGTGCCCCTGCCCTGAGTATGGATCCTTGTGAGCCCCACCACTGCCTTCCCCGATAACCCGGGCCCATCAGCCGATACTGCAGGTCCGGGTGCGAATTCACCTACCGGGTGCTTGACAGGGCGTGTCGGTCGCATAAGGATGCGTTTGTTGATATCAGCCAATGTCACATCCCCTTCTAACCCTACTGGTTTCAACACTGCAAAGGGGTACACAATTCTCACCTTCATCTTGTTCTTCTCTTCTTGGTCAAGGGTGGTTATGGAGTGTTCTTTTGAAATATAGTTGTCTTTTTTGTTTGAATTCTGAACAGGGATTGGTTCTTTTGGGGAGAGAATATCCTGATGAAGTGGTGGTGAGCAATTTTGAAGGTTATTGTCACCTGGGTGATCAAAATAATTGTCAATGACATTACAAATTTGTTATGAAATAATTTGAAATTTTTAATCTAAGCTTCTCATTAATTTGAGCATATTTTTAAACTGTAAAGAACAAATTTAAAAAAACCACAGTCAAATCTCAATTGAAGATTACATACATTCTTTATATACTTTTTTTATTTGAAGTTGCTTTAAACGTATATTTTTAGTAATTTTAGACATTCAAAAATATAAATAAATAATTAATACTCTAGCAAAAAGTCATTTGTGCACAGTATAAACTAATTTATTATGTATTCTAGATTATAATAGAATGGTTGGTCAAAAATCAAAAGCATGAGTAGTTACAAGTAACAGTAACAAGCTGATTATTAATTAGTTTCTTACAGAGTAAAGTCACTTTTGAAACTCGACCACACTGGCACCAATCACTGTACAGTCAATTTCTACAGCCAGCCTTATTAGGAAAAGTTCACTGTAGTCAAATAGTGATTTAATTAATTACCATTATAAGATAAAAGCTAAAAAAAACCTACATTTATTAATTAGTTATTCTGTGTAGATAATTTGTAGCTTATTTTTAGAATAACACATCTCATAATTAAGGAATTGTGTAAGCAAAATTTCAAATTTTAGCTTACTGTTTCAAATTTTAGCTTACTACCACTTAAGGGCACTTGCAGAATTTGTTACCCTGAAAATAGCCAAAGGTAGAAGAAATTTACCTGAAACAGTACTATCATCTACAAGAAAGCAATTGAAATTCCCCAAAAATTCTCCATGGAAATTTGAATTCAAGAATCCCTGCCACTAAGAAATACAACATATATTCCATAAAATACTAGAACAGCAACACAAAGAAAACCAAAAAAATAATCAAAATTCAAGAAAATTTACTTGGAAAATATCTTCAGTCATGAGCATTGGATCTCGAGGGCTAGAATCCAACCGTCTTCGCTTGCACCGGTCACTCCATTGTGCCACTGCATCTTGCAAGTACCCAGTCGACCCCTCTGACGACGACAACGGAGACTCCACCTCTGTATATCATCAAAATGATCAATTCAGGGAAACTAATTAAGGATCTTGACATATGACAATAGTTGCATGTCCACGATGCAGTAGGGAGAACAAGAAGAAGAGAGAAGCAGACCAGTATAGGAATTGTTATGCTCAGGGAATTCTCCAAATCCAAAGGAGTGAGGATCCCAGTCAAGCAAGGGTTGTTGGGGGAAGAGGAAATAGTTATTGTCAAGGGCCATCATGTCTCAACCCTAAGTCTCATGACTCATATTAATTGTTTGTATGGGGCTCAAATATATAGAGGCCTTTTGGACAAAAAGGGTTTGGATGATTAGAAGCAGCACTCAAAGTCAGTGAATAAGAAGAAGGGATAAAGAATTCCAAAGAAAAAAACCTACCAAAAAACAAAGTTGGTTGCTTTGCTTCTTTCTCGTGATTCGCTATATTATTTACTTTTTTGGGTACGTAGGCTTAATTAATTTTGTAAATTTGAGTTAATAAAATAATGGAAAATTTTCATGCTTCTCTTTTGAGATGATAATTGCATGCATCATGCATGTGAAGATAGTAGTACAATGGGTAGGATTGATAATTTGATCATTGATATGAAAGGGGAAGGGCTCCACAAAAGATATTTGAGTAGGATTTGTTCTTGATAAAAAGGGAGAGAATAATATTAAGGCCCGGCCCACGAGAGGAAGAGAAAAATGATGAAATGATGTCATGATTATGTCACTTGACTCAAGTTCAAACAGTAGCTAATGGTTTTGATTCTGAATGCTAAGGTCAATTTGATATGTAATTGCTTATGTGACTAGTATGATGTAGTTGTAAGACAAATAACTAGCTGGAGATAACTTGGATTTAGTTATCGGCCTGGTGATAATTATGACGTGCCAGCATATAAGACATGTATGAATTTAACAAGCCAATACCCATGCATACATATCCATAAGATTCTACCTCCAAGCAAAATACCTGTCCGTTTTTGTCTTTCAAGTAAGCAGGACCTCTAATTCCTTTTCACCAAGATAACTGGTTGTCTCGCAGCAAACTTGTGCATAATAACTCATCAAATATGTGCAAGATCAAAGCAAAAGGTGAGACCCATATTATAACCATCGATGCACATATCAAACATACCCACTGTCTGACTACTTCAAAATAAAGCATTTTCAATACAGCTAAGAATCAATTACACTTAAAAAGACAGTTACCAAGTGACCCTAATACAAAGAATCTCCATCTAGTCATTAACATCAGTACAATAATAAACAAAATCAGGCCCTACCTAGTTGAATATGAATGTTAGACATTATTATAGTCCCATATTGATTGTAGAGTTGTTTTGATATTTGTTCTTCTCCTATATATAGGCGGTATTGTACTTAGTTGAACTCAATAAATCGTCTTCTTCAACAAGCCTTGTCTCCAAGCGCTGGTGCTCCCCCTCCCAAAAAAAAAAAAAATAATAATTTATATATATATATATATATATATATATATATATATATATATGTATTACTACTTGATAGCATCTCAGTCTCTCCTACATATTTCCGCCTCTACTGACTTTCCCGATGCAACCGCCTCTCGTCCTCCTCCAGATTCAAAAAGCAGCAGCGCCACCTTCAGTCTGCCTCCGGCCTCCTACCTTCTCCTTACATCATTTCTCACCCTACCCCACCTCTACTTCCGCCACTGGTAGCACCGCCCTACTTTCTACCCCGATCCAGACACCAGCAGCATCTCCCTCCACATTGTGCTCTCAGTCACAGCAGCGCTAGTCTTACTTCTCCTCGCAATACTTCTTCCCTCACATTCTCGGCCATGCCCGTCACTCCGGCCTTGCCGTCTCCTGCTGATTGGGCTAATCTTCGGCAATGCCTCACTTAGCTGGAACTACAGCTCATGGGTCAATCTATCAATGCTAGCTCCTCTGCTCTTGCACTTTCTGCCACTCTCGATATGAATTCGTTCTGGATTTTAAATTCTGGCACATCACATCATCTCACTAGTAATCAGACACTGTTCATCACCTGCACAACACTTCTCTCTCACTCTCCATCTCTACACACAGCTGATGGCTCACCACTTCTTATTACACACTCAGGGACAATTAACTCTCCCACTCTCACATTACCATATGTTCTCTATACTCCTCATTTATCAATAAACCTTATTTCTATTAGTGCATTGTGCGATAGTGGTCTTGTCATTACTTTTGACTTTTTAGGTTGTTCTATTACTGATTCCTCCACCGGTGAGGAGTTTGGACGTGCTAGTCGTCAGGGTCGTCTATATTATCTAGATTTTCTTCGTGCACATCACTCTCCTTCTAGTTTTGCCGGTATTGTTTCCTCTGATGCTGATCTGTGGCACAGACGTTTAGATCATATTAGCTCATCACGACTCCAGACTATAGCTTGCAGTGGTGCCCTTGGTTCTCTCACTTTTAAATATTTATCTGATTGTTAGGGTTGTCATTTGGCCAAATACATTGTCCTACCCTTTAGTCATAAAAGAACTTCTGAAACCACTCACCATTTTCAACTTGTTCATTCTGACATTTGGAGACCCTCTCTCGTACCTTCGTGGAAAGGCTCTCTCTATTATGTTGCCTTCATCGATGACTTCACTAGACATACATAGGTTTTTCTTATGCGTCAGCATTCTGAGATACCTGATATTTACCGGTTCTTTACAACTATGATTCACACTCAGTTCAGGTGTGCGCATTAAAAATTTTCGATCAGACCGTGCACGTGAGTATACTTCCACCACTATGAGATCAATCCTTTAGTCTCACGGCACCCTTTTTCAACAAACATGCCCTCACACACATGAGCAGAATGGTGTAGCTGAACGCAAGTATCGTCACATTCTTGAGACCGCTCATGCTCTTTTACTCTCCTCTTTCGCTCCTCGTTCTTTATGGGCTGAAGCTATCATGACCTCTGTTAGTCTCATCAACATTACTCCCTCGTCTACCCATTCCACTTCTAGTATTCCTCCGGAACGTTATACACCTAATGCCACTGGTCCTTCTGACCAGTTTGGTTTTGCCACCCTAGCTTCCTACTCACCACAGTTTCATGCATATCTCACTGCTATACACTCTACACATGAGCCCGGAACCTATCAAGACACAATTCAATATTCTGAATGGAGGAAAGCTGTTGCAGAGAAATTCAGTGCATTTGATCAGACTGGCACTTGGGATGTTACTCCTCTGCCAGAGGGCGTTCAGCCTATTAGCTGCAAGTGGATCTTCAAGGTCAAATATCAACCTGATGAATCTATTGAGCGGCACAAGGCTCGTCTAGTAGCCCGAGGATTTACTCAGGAGCATGGCTTTGATTATGCTGAGACCTTTGCTCCCATTGCACAGATGACTACTGTTCGCACTCTTCTTGCTGTTGTAACCATCCGCCAATGGCCGTTATACCAGATAGATGTGAAGAATGCTTTTCTTCATGGTACTTTATCTGAGGTTATTTATATGGATTCTCCTCCTAGCCTCCCTACTCCTCCTCGTCATGTTTGCCGGTTGCGTCGGGCTATCTATGGTTTGAAGTAGGCCCCTTGAGCCTGGTTTGAGTATTTTCGCGTTATCATCACCAAGGCTGGTTTTAGTCAGAGTTCTCAGGACCATTCTATGTTTATGCGGTCATCACCGCAGGGGAGAGTAATTCTACTACTCTATATTAACGTTATGATCATTACTGGGAATGACTCTGCGGGCATTACATCCACCCAGAAATACCTTCATCAGCAGTTCCATATGAAAGACCTTGGCAGACTACGTTATTTTTTGGGCCTAGAATTTGCTCATGGATCTCGGGGGATACTCATTTCTCAACAGATATACACATCAGATATTATCTTTGCTGCATGCCTTTCGGACAGTAGATCAGCCGATACACCCTTAGAGCTTCATGCCACTGATGATGAGCTCCTTTCTGATCCCATTAGATACAGACAGATTTTTGGACAACTTGTCTACTTATGCATGATCACACCCGATATTGCTCACGCAGTTATTGTTGTCAGTCAGTTTGTTTCTGCTCCTACATCAGTTCACTACGGTGCTCTTTTTCGGATTCTCAGATATCTTCATGGCACTATTACTCCCTTATTATTCATGCCTACTACATCCAAACTAGAGCTGAGTGCATATTCTGATTCAGATTGGGCAGGTGATCCTACTACTAGATGGTCACCACCGGTTTCAGTTTATTTCTTGGTGATTCACTGATCTCATGGCGAAGTAAGAAACAGACAGTTGTTACATGTTCTTCGAATGAAGCTGAGTACTGAGCAATGGCAGCTACTACTAGAGAGATTGTTTATGTTCGTTGGCTGTTATTAGCTTGGGTGTCACTCTTACAGGAGCTACTCCTCTTCATTATGATAACTGGAGTGCATTGCACATTGCAAGCAACCTGGTCTTTCATGAGCGAACGAAGCATATAGAGATTGATTGCCATTATGTTCGTGAGCGCTTTGAGCAGGGACCATTTCTCTCCATTCTGTTACATCTTCCTAGCAGACTACAGACTTATTCACCAAATCCCATACTGTTCAGAGATTTAGATACTTAGTAGACAAACTCACATTGTTTGACCCATCGTGAGTTTGAGTGGGGGTGTTAGATATTATTATAGTCCCATATTGGTTGTAGAGTTGTTTTGATATTTGTTCTCCTCCTATATATAGGTGGTATTGTACTTAGTTGAACTCAATTCAATATTCAGTATTGTTTTCATCTCTCTGATTTATCTTAACATAGAACAACACTAAATAAAGGATAAAGGACTAGGTTCAGAACTAGATGTTCCTCTAATATGTCTTTCCATGATTAGAATTCAAATCATCTAGCTAACAACTACACAAAAATTTAGATTAATTGGTACTTATTATATGCTGGAAAGAAGCAGAAGAATATAATGGAAGTCTTATATGCGAATGATAATGGTAAAAATCATAGCAAATCAGGGTCGTACGATTCCAGTACATATCTCAAAGTTTCTATAGGAAGATTAATTATAACGGGCCTCTTTAATAGGTCCGGACCTCCTCTAGGTTCCTTTACAAGATATGAGTCTCTTTCAAGCCCATAAAAGGTGACAGATTAGGCCAACTAAGAGAGACCCAGACATGAAGGTTGTTAGTCAAATCTATTATCCCCAAACAAGAGAGTTTATCTCTCAAAGGGGATATTCGAATAGGAGATAAGGAATTCATAGTCGATCTAATGGATTCATATCAATTTCTGTACTGTTTCACAGGCCTATAAATACCCTCCCCCCTCTTCAGTCAGAATATATAATCAACAGTTTCTCTCTCAAAACTCTCTTTCTCTCTCTGGTTCTGACCTGAGCATCAGAAGGTCTATCGTTGAGGCCAACCCTTGGTATTTCAAGCTTTTTGCAGGTCCATCAGCCGCATCAGCAACCGTCGGATCCAGATTACGGTGTTCAATCAACGACCCAGATTCAATCTCAGGAGCTTTAACTGCATTTCACGGCAAAGATCAAATTTCAAATTTTTAGTAGTTTCCATCAAATATTTACTCACTATCTGTTTGCTCCCACACCAAAATAAGCAACAACAGATCGACGCAGTCTGTGGAAAACTACACAAATGAGACTTAGTACTGTGCCACCAAAACTAAGAGGCAGAGTAGCAGCTTCAAGCCGTCACACCAACTCTCTTCGTCACCCAGCCCCTCATGTGGAAGATCTGATTCCTCCTCACCAGTCGCCCCGATAGCCTAGCCAAGCTCCTTTCAATGGAGAGGCACCGGGGGTCTCTCGACAAAGCCATCATGAACAACATCCTCTGTATAACCGCGTCTCAGTCCATAATTCTTCAACCGATTCAATGGCCTCGCGCGGCCTCAGGGGATCTAGAGATCTCCACCAAATCATCAGTGTCAGGAAACAAGGAACTGATCTACGAATTTGCTTGGACGAGAGGCGTGCCCAAACTGAGGAATCCCTCTCAGAACGTCAAGTAAACCGGAGAAGCAACTCTCCTAGAACGAGATCATGGTGTTCCTTCTCTCACATGGGGTGTACTGCAATAAGAAGCCCGACTCATGAGAGTCGAAAGCCTCTTGAGCGGAATAAAAGGAAAGATGCCCCAGTCACTAGGCTGAATTGGAAAAGTTCATGCTTGACATCCTCCGAGCTATCCAAGGTAGTCAAGATTTGGGTCAGCCCTCCAAAGAAGAATTCGGCGACTTGACTGGATCCAAGGAGAAGGACGACCAAGTCCTTCGTCAAATTCAAGAGGTGGAAGACCGCCTAGAACAGATGAAGAGGGAAGGGAACTATTCCAGCAGGGCCTACCGCCCCAGCCGACCTCCTTTCAACAAAATCATCCTCGATGCACCCATCCCAAAGAACTTCAAAGCTTCTCAATTCTAATCATACGATGGGGAATCAGACCCGACTGATCATATCGAGAGTTTTAAGAACCTCATGATGGTCCAACGTCACTGATGCACTCATGTGTCGAACATTCTCTGCAACACTGAAAGGATTAGCAAGGGAATGGTATTCCAACCTCACTGCGGAGTCAATATTCTCCTTCGACCAGCTCGAAGCTCTTCATAGTGCACTTCGTTACCAACCGTAAAACTGAAAAAAAAGTGCCTCCATGTTGGATCTGAAGCAAAAGGAAGGGGAATTACTGAAAGACCTCGTCAAACGCTTCACAGCTGAAGTAAGGTTGATCTCCTCCTTGGACTCTTCAGTGGCGGCTGCAACTTTCCACCACAACATCACGCATAATGAACTAAAAGCTTCCCTCCCAAAGAAGCCTCCAAATGATTTTACCGAGCTCCTAGAATGAAGTGACAAGTACATCAGGGTCAAAAAAGCTCTCAATCTACAAGCAAAAAAAAGAAACCTTCCGGGAACAAACGGAAGAATGTAAGTGAGGAACACCCAAGAAGTTCCAGAAAGACGGCACAGGTTAACATCGTCCTCCCCTAGCAGCCCTCTTTGACAAGTTCACTCCCCTGAATACGAGTGTGTCTGCCATCCTCATGGCAGTTGAAAATGATGGGATAGTCCGTCCTCTTCCCAAGATGAAAATGGCCAGTAAGAAAAGAGACAGGAACCTATGGTGCGCATTTTATAAAGGTCATGGACACACTAGCAGCAATTGCCAAGCCCTCAAAGAAGAACTTGAAGAACTCATTCACCGAGGCTATATCTCTCAATTTGTCCAATGAAACAACAATGTTGAAACCCCTCGGCCATGGGTGGCTAATGAGCATCAAGAGAGACCATCTCAATCATGAGATTCCGAACACATGGTCATTCTTCACTCCATTCACAGAGGCCAATGGGGGGAGATTCCAACTCCTCCCGCAAAGCCTTTGTAAAGGAAGTCAACAGTACATAACATTCTGCCTGACAAAAGCACTGGTATCTCGATATCTTTCTCTGACAAGAACTTAGAAGGTATCCGAATACCTCACTGCGACGCATTGGTCATAAACCTGTGCAAGGAAAATCATGAGGTGCGACGTATCCTCGTAGATAACGGCAGCTTCGTAAACATCATGTTCATGGCCACATTCGATGCTCTAAAGCTCTCACGAGATCAACTCAAGCCAGTCAGTTATACACTTCACGGCTTCTCAGGCGCACCCTGTCCAAGTCGAAGGAATCATAACACTCAACGTGACGGCAGGAAAAGCCCCGACAAAGCAGACGAAGGCACTAGACCTCCTCGTAGTCGACATCAAAGTCGCATACAATGTAATATTTGGCCACCCAAGCCTAGCAGCTTTCCATGCAGTTGCCTCTACATTTCACTTGAAAATGAACTTTCCAACAATAGCAGGCATAGGCCAGGTAGTGGGAAACTAACAGGCATCGCGAGGATGTTATACTTCCACCATGGGGATCTCAATTCTTCCACTTGATACCATCGAACCCCGCCCGAAAGAAGTCATGCAAACTCGGAGCCAGTGTCTGTACTGCTATCGAGTTATGCCTTTTAGCCTAAAAAATGCTGGCGCTACTTATCAATGTCTGATAAATAAGGTCTTCAAGAGTCAGATCGGCAAGAATATGAAAGTATACGTGGATGATATGTTAGTCAAAAGCCTCCATAGGAGGACCATGTCATCGACCTCCAAGAAGCATTCAAAGAATTACGCAAGCATAACATGCGTTTGAATCCTATCAAATGAGCTTTCGGAGTATCTTCTAGTAAATTCTTAGGTTTTATGGTTATTCAAAGGGGAATTGAAGCCAATCCTGAGAAAATCCAGGCACTTCGCAACATGTCTCCCCCGACTACGGCCAAGGAAGTGCAGAAATTAACTGACCGCTTAGCTGCTATCAACCGACTCCTCTCTAAATCTGGGGAGAAATGTTTGCCGTTTTTCAAAATTCTACAGGGCGCGAAAGGTTTCGAGGGGGGGGGGGGGGGGAAGAACAACTGACCGCCTTCGAACAACTCAAAGCATACATCGTCAACCCTCTACTCCTGAGCAAGCCCAAAACAGGTGATATTCTTTACCTCTACTTAAACACCTCTAACCAGACTCTTAGTTCCATCCTAGTCAGAGAAGAATCAGGGTCCAGAAATCAATCTACTATGTGAGCAAGACACTCCATAATGCAGAATTCTGTTACTCGAAAATAGAAAAGATGGGCTATGCACTAATCACAGCAGCTCGAAAACTTCACCCTATTTCCAAGTGCATTCCATATATGTCAAAACTGATCAGCCGCTCAAGCAAGTGCTCCTCAAACCTGAAAATTCCGAAAGATTGATGAAGTGATCCATTGAACTTAGTCAACACAACATCAGCTACCGACCAAGATTGGCCATCAAGGCCCAGGCCTTGGTCGAATTTATTGTGGAAACCACCATCACCGACTCCCCTGAGGAAGAAGAAACCCCCCACTTTGGAAAGTGTATGTAGATGGGTCATCTTGCCTCGAAGGAAGTGGAGTAGGAATTATTTTGCTTGGGCCCGATAAGTTTACTCTCCAGAACTTATTGCGCCTCAATTTTCCTGCACCCAACAACGAAGAGGAATATGAAGCATTGATTACCGGTCTTCAATCACCAAGAGAAGTAGGGGTGCAAAGAATCGAGATGTTTAGCGACTCACAGTTAGTTGTCAACCAAGTCCAATGCGAGTATGAAGCCTGAGACGATCGCATGGCCAAGTACTTGTCACAAATGAAGAAACTCCTGACAACATTCAGAGAAATGTCACTCGCATTCCCCGGGAGCAAAACAAGAAAGCATATGCCTTTTCTAAGTTAGTTTCCCCATCTCTCGATGGGCTTGACCGCATGGTCCTCAATGAGGTCCTTCTCAAGACGAGTATCGAGGAGGAAAAGTTGGAGCTTATGGACATCACACTCCAAATGTCTGAAGATTGTTGGATGAAACCCCAGGTCGATTTCCTCGACAAGGGAATCCTCCCTGAAGATCACAAAGAAGCAAGGAAGATTCGGACAATGGTAGAGAGATACACTCTCGCGGAAGGACTCCTATATAAACGCTCATACACCATAGTCGATGGCTGACCCTATCTTAGATGTCTCACTCCAGAGGAAGCGCAGTACACCCTCAAAGAACAACAAGAAGAAATTGGTAGCTACCATCAAGGGACAAAATCCCTGCACGAAAGATACTCAATCATAGGTAATATTGGCCAAGGCTACTCAGTGACGCACAAGAATATATTCGCCAGTGTGACCCCTGTCAGAAGCATTCAGCAATCAAGCATGGACCTCATGCAATCCTCAGCTCTGTGTCTAGCCCCATCTCCTTCGCCACGTGGGGAATAGACTTGCTTAGACCATTTCCGCTAACAGCCGGCCGAAGAATTTTCCTAGTGGTTGTCATCAACTACTTCGCAAAGTGTGTCAAAGTAGAGCCGCTAGCCACCATCATAGAGCAGAAAATCCAACAGTTCTTTTGGAGGAACATTTTATGCATATTTGGGATCCCCTGAATACTCATCTCCAATAATGGCACGCAATTCACTGACAAAAAATTTCACCAGTTCTACACAAATTTGGGAATCACTCAGTGCTTCGCCTTAGTTTCGCATCCCCAAATTAATGGCCAAGTTGAAAATGCAAATCGACAGATTCTAGATGGCCTTAAGAAGAGACTGGGAGAAGTTGCGAGAGGTATGTGGGTTGAAAAGCGGCCAAGTGTGTTGTGGTCTTACAGAACCATGAAGTGGACACCAACGGGGGAGTCACCCTTCAACCTTACCTACAGCTCGGAAGCACTTATCCCCTTGGAAGTTGGATTGTTATTATAACGCCCCTGCCCCTAGCTCAGACAATTTATACAATTTAGAAGACAAATTAGATACTATGTAGTTCAACTGCCCAACACAGGCTGCCTCTCAAAAGGTGGTTAACCGATTAGGTGACTCTTGATCATAGGCTTTTAGTATTTATTTATTATTTTATTATTGTTTCTTACCGATATGGGATTTTAACTCTATCTTTCTTTTCCTCTCTTGCACAAGTCACGTGGGCCCCTGGCCTTGGGCGCCACGTCACCATCCTTTTTGACCGAGTCAATAGGACTTTACCTATTTTCATTCCTTCACGTGGGCCCCCATTGCATTCATTTGTTCAATTCACACCAAACCAGCCAACTATCTTTTATACTTTTGAACATATTGTGTGTGTGTGTGTGTGTGTGTGTGTGTGTATATATAATTTTTTTAACACGGGGTGTTACAGTCATCTCTTCGCCTTCTTTCCTTCAATGAAAAGCAAAATTTCAACAATCTACGAGTCAACCTCGACATCGTTGAAGAGGTACGGGAAAGGTTGGCCATACGGAGGAAAATTTATCAGCAAAAGGTTGAGAAGTTTTATAACATGAGAGTCTGCCCCACAAATCTTGAAGAAGAGGAACGCGTCTTGCGTAAACTCAAAATCTCGAACCCATGAAGGAAAGGAAAGCTCTCTCCCACTAGGAGGGGTCGTACAAGGCATCTCAAGTGATTCGCCCAAGGTCATATCGACTTGAAGACCTGGGGAAGAAGATACCTAGAACTTGGATTGTCGAGCACCTTATGAAGTATAACGAGAGCGTCTAAAATGCCTTCTTTTAACAGTAGAACTTTTAAAACTTGTAATCAAGGTCAGCCATTGGAGCAACCTTTTAGTTTACTTTTCCTTTCAATATAGACCGCTTTCACTAATGATCATTCCATACAGCTGTTAGAGCAACCCCTTAGTTTATTTCTCAATAAAATTAGCTAGTTTCTTTTTAAACATTTGTTCAATGTCATTAAAGCAAACAACGAGTTAAACGCCCAACTTACACTTAAAACGACACTAAAAACTCGTTAAAAGCTTCCTACCAGACAAATTCGTAGTCCATACCCATGGCTCAAAGTTACTCTAGAAATTTGCAATAAAGCAAGTTCAGAGTTCGCTTCACCATTCGATCTGCTCTTGCAATTCGTTAGCACCTCTACAGTAGGTTCGGAGTCCATACCCATGGCTCGAAGTTACTTTAGCAACCTGCGACAAAACAAGTTTAGAGTTCGCTACGCCATTCGATCTGCTCCTGCAACCTGTTAACACTTAAACTAACAAGTTCGGAATCCATACCCATGGCTCGAAGTTACTCTAGCAATTTGTACTGAAGCAAATTCAGAGTTCGCTTTGTCATTCAACCTGTTACTGAAACTAGTTAAAATCCCTTAAAGACAAATTAAAGGTCCAAAATCTTGGATTGTAGTTACTTTAATAAAACTTGCAGAAGCTATGTTTGGAGTTCAACTCGCCACTTGATGCGACTCTCACAATTTGTTGGAGGACCCATACAGCAAGTTTGAAAAACAACTCTCCCTTAGAGTTTCTCCTACAACTAGCTGAGTACAATACGCATAAGTTCTAAACTCTTTCAAACATTACGCACATTGTAGACAGTTCGTTAGCTATATACAACAGACTTGAGGCCATATTATTTAGCTACAAAGAACCCAATTGATGACCCATCATTCTCAACAACAAGTCTCATTACAACTGCAGAATTACAGTCAATCTATGTTTCATGCCTAAGAATCGTTACGAAAGTCTTGTAATCACTGTACAACAAACTATCTTGCAAGTCCTTCTTCAAGCTACACACTAGAAGAATGCTCTGCCTAAGAGACACCAACCTCTCCACCAGGCTCCCGTTAGTTGACAGCTCCCCAGGGCTGCCTTAACTCTTGATGATGAAATTCAATACAAGTCTTCTTTAGACGGGCAAGCTCCAGCCTAACACCTTCACCTGAGTAGGCTCTAACTACTTCTCGCATTAAGCGCCGGGCAAACAGATGTGTCCCAATGCCGTCAAGCACGGTATATCACAAAGGAGAGTAAGCTCAATATCCCAAGGACCTCATTTGATGTACACAAGTACTTGTCAGCAAAAAGAAGAACGGAATCATCTCAACGCTGAACAAACACAAGGGACTTCACTTCATTATTAAGAATATTAAGAATACCCACAACTCATTTGCTCCAAAAAATGAATTCGGCACTTCGAACGCCATTTAAGTTCCTCCAGCCAACAATTTGTCAACTCCGAACAATAAGTTTGCTACCTCGCTCTCTGCACGAACTCCATCAACAACTTCTTGGCTCCAAACAATGAGCTCAATGCTCCGCTCTCTACTCGAGCTCCATCAACAACTCATTCGCTCCTCGCAACGAGTTCAACGCCTTGCCTACCGCTCAAGCTCCATCAATAGCTCGCTGACTCCAAACAACGAGTTCAACGTCTTTCTCTTTGCACGAGCTCCATCAACAACTCGTTGAATCCAAATTATGAGTTATACACCCTGCTTTCTACTCGAGATCCATCAACAACTTGTTGGCTCTAAACAACGAGTTCAACGCTCTACTCACCGTGCGAGCTTCATCAGCAATTTGTTGACTCCAAGCAATGAGTTCAATGCTCTGCTCACCACTCGAGCTCCATCAACAACTCGTTGACTCCAAACAAACGAATTTGATGCCCTGCTCTCCACGAACTTGTTGGGCACAAACGGCTAGTTCAAACGATCAGCTCTGTCTAAGAGTTACCTCTACAAACTTGTTGGGCACAAACGACAAGTTCAAACGTTTAACTCCGTTATATAGTTCTTTATTAACCTGCTGGTGCAAAATAGCAAGTCCAACATCAGCTCCGTCACAGAGTTACCTCTACAAACACTACGACCAACTCCACCTCGGAGTTGCCTCCATAGAACTTGTTGGGTACAAAAGGCAAGTTCAAACGTCTAACTCCGTATTAGTGTTGCCTCTTTTAACTTGTAAGGTTCAAACGAGCTCTACCTCAACTCGAACAAAGAGTTGCCTCTATAAACTTATTGGGAACAAACAACAAGTTCAAACGTCTAACCCTGTCAAAAGAGTTCTCTATTAACTTGCTGGGTGCAAACGGTAATGTCAAACTTCCAACTCCGTCTCAGAGTTGTCTCCAAACTCACCGAAGTAAATGGCAAGTTCAACATCAACTCCGTCTGAGAGTCGTCTCTCTAAACTTGATGGGCGCAAATAGAAAGTTCAACGTTCAACTCTGCCTCAGAGTTGTCTTTCTAAAACTTGTCAGGATCAAACGACAAGCTATACAACAACTTCTATTTATAGAAACATGGAGATCAAATCACCACGTGGCAAAATCTGAGCCCTCCACAAGATCCAACGGTCAAATCACTCTATACCAGGTTCAATAAGAACAGTATCCCAGTAATAGGACAGTCAACTGGCAAAATGGGTGAACGTCACAACACTCAGCCGATGAAAGAAGCAGATCGATGGTGTAAACACTTCAACAAACACTTGGTAGGTGTAATGGGCTAGACAATTTCACAAACACATGGTGGACACAGTGGGGTAGACAATTTCACAAACACTTGGTGGGTGCAAGTTTCACCACCAACAAAAAGAAATCCATCACCAACCAAGCTTCCACCTGATCAAGTCTACTAGCCCAACGATGGTTCCCAATCACCACCGAATGCAGTCAACCTCACTCCTTAAAACATCAACAACAACGATAACCTCGAGAAGCTTCAAAGGAAGAGATGGACAAACTCTTGCAACTTAGCTCATTCAAGGAGATTTAAACCCTACCTCAACTATACCCAGCACTTCGCAAATCCAAAAACCTTTACACTTCTGCCTCATGTGATCCAAACCCAAGCTTCATACAGGAGCAAAGGAGTTGCAAACAATGGAGAAAACACAAGCTTCCTATAAGAGCAATTAGATTCAGATCCAAACTCGAAGACCATCAAAACCCGCATCATATTAAAGATAGGGAGTTATAGGGTTATCGGGTCGGATCCAATTAAAACCTGAAACCCCAAAAGCTTCTTCAACCCTTCTTCTCCAAAAACCAACTCTAACTATCTCCACTTCGTCAGTGACCCCAACTTCGTAGCTCGACCAAGAGCTATAGTTCGATGCTGCCATAGCTCGATCACCGACGACGAAGGCCACAATTAGAGAAATCCACCTCCAAAACTGAACCTTGAGTGAACGTCGAAGATACAGCTAAAAAAAGAGCATCCTCTGTGCTTCGACGAAACTCGACCAAGAGGAGTTCGATAATTCCATAGCTCAGTGAAGCTCCAAGTTCCATAGCTCGGTGGAAGCTCCACAGCTCGACGAAGACCGAATCTCCATAGCACGGCGAGACCCATAGCTCGACAACTCCACCTTGCAGGTCAGCAAAGCTCATAGCTCGGCGAAAAGCTCAAGACAATCCTAACCTCGCAGCACGATAGGAATTCCCAGAACCTTATAGCTCGTAGCTCGGCAAGAAAATCATGAGCTTATAGCTTACAACGGGGCAAGAATTCTTAGGACCTCATAGCTCGTAGCTCCGAATGAAAATCATGAGCTCATAGCTCGTAGCTTGTAAAGATTATCATAGCTCGACTTCAGAGCATGGCGAGATGATCGTGGCTTGACAAAATGCCGACCAAAACTCCATCATAGCTTGCCAACACCCATAGCTCGCCAACTCCTTCATAGGTCGACCACGATGCCTTTCCCATAGCTCGGCAATGAACTGAATAGCTCTCAATGTCGAAAAAGAGGTAGGTCGGCGAAGTTCAATAGATCGGCAGTCAACGAAGGAGATATGACGACGAAGTTTGTAGCTCGGAGAGGGTGAGAGGGTGCGAGGGTGGTAGCTCGGAGAAATCATTCGAGTCCCCATAGGTCGACGAGAAGGAGGAGCCCATAGCTTGACGATGAAGCAAGGCCATAGCTCGGTCGAGTTCAATGCCCATAGCTCAGCCAAATTGTCGGCCAAGCTAGGGGTCACAGTGAGCATTCACTGTCCTTTGGATCACCCCGAAAATTGCGCTCCCATGCAACCGACGCTTGATATTGAGCCACGCCATCTCCGTCACTCTGCTCTCCTTTCCACCACTTGATCTCACTCAGCAAACGAGCACGAAGCTGATTAACTTACTAGATGAAGCCACGTCCCCCTCCATCACTACAACGTGATCACGGCCGCTCGATCTCACTTAGTGGGCGAGCCAAGCACTAATCCACGCTTTCGATTGCACCACATAGCCCCTCATCGCAGCGATCAGATCTTAACCCTAGTTCAACTTAGCGGGCGAGCCATCCTCTGATCAACGACTTCGATCGAGCCACAAAGCGTACTGAGGTATTAAAATTCGAAAAATTGCCAGAAATTCATTTATAATTCGAAATTTTAATTAAAAATCCAAAAATAATTATTTAAATAAAAAAATTAATTAAAATTTCTGAAAAATAATTTTTAAATGGGTTTATTAATTATAAAATTCAAAAAAGTGGTTTTAAAATTAGGAAAATTATTTTAAAAATCTAGAAAATTTTGGAAAAATTCGAAAAATATGGTAAAATCCAAGAAAATATTCACTGCCTTCAGAAGACTATGATCAGTTCCAGGTATCTCCAAGCATCCTAAAAGCTAAGATAGTATTCCGGAATCCAAAGCGAACTACTCCTCGAAAGACAAGAAAATTGTCTTCCGGGAGTGGGGGGCTTATGATAATGGTAAAAATCACAAAAAATTAGAGTCGTACGATTCCAACACAGATCTCAAAGCTTCTATAAGAAGATTAATCATAACGGGCCTCTTTAACAGGTCCGAGCCTCCTCTAGACTCCTTATAAGACATGAGCCTCTTTCAAGCCCATAAAAAGTGACTGATTAGGCTCACAAAGAGAGACTCAGCCCATGAAGGCTGTTAGTCAAATCTCTTATCCCCAAACAAGAGAGTTTATTTCTTGAGGAGGAGATTCGAATAGGAGATAAGAAATTCATAGTCAATCTAATGGATTCATATCAATCTCCTGTACTGTTTCTCAGGCCTATAAATACCCTCCCTCATTTTCAGTCAGAAGGTAATCAACAGTTTCTCTCTCAAAACCATGCTTCTCTCTCTCTCTGGTCCTGACTTGAGCGTCGGAGGATCTGCTGTCGGGGCCAACCTCTGGTGTTTCAGGCATTTTGCAGATCCATCAATCGCGTCAACAATCATCGGATCCAGATCACGATGTTCAATCAACAATCCAGATTCAATCTCAGGAGCTCTAATCACATTTCATGGCAAAGATCAAAGGTCATTTTTTAGTAGTTTCTATCAAATATTAACTCAGTATCTGTTTGCTCCCACACAAAAATAAGCAACAACAATGAACACTGAAAAAATCAGGACTTCTCGATTCTATAATATTATCAATAACAAAACAATAATACAATAGACTCCCAAATCTATCGCACACCAGTATGCAATCTTTCTCTCTTTAGGTGTTTCAACATCGATACTCTACCTCATTATCACACTCTACTCTCTTTACTACTTACTTTATTTCTCTTCATAGGAGCTTGATTCAAATAGCCAACCTCTATATGGTATTTCTAGTTAGGGCAAACCTCCTGGCTGTCTCTGCACCCCTACTCCTTCTTGATGAAACTATGAGATAAGTCTAGATATTGAACTTTCTAAAGTGTAGTCTAAAAATGATGTTGAAATTTCTTGAGTGTACTCTAGAAATTTGGTGTTGATTCTTAACATGCCCCTTCCTCACCAAATTTGATCATCCCAGGCGTGATCTTCAGCTTCTCAAATACTTCGATCTTTAATGGCTTAGTAAAGATGTCAGCAACTTGTTCTTCTGTCCTGTAGTAATTGAGCTTTACTCTCTTCAACTTAGATTGATCCCACAAAACTGGAACATTGTCTCTATGTGGTTGCTCTTCCCATGTGCAACGGGATTTTTTGTCAGTTTGATCGCAGACTGATTATTCATGTACAATACTGTAGGCTCCTGCTATTGATGATTTAACTTCTGCATGAGATTTCTGAGCCATATTGCTTGACATGCATATGTTGCTGCTGCTATGTACTCAGCTTCATATGTTGACAGAGAAACTACTGACTGCTTGTTCGAAGTCCATGAAAATGCAGCTGATCTGATGTTGAATGCATACCCGGATGTGCTTTTTCTTTCATCAAAGTCACCTCCATATTCATTGTCAGTGTAACCAACCAACATGAACTCTTCTGAGTGTGTGTACAATAATCCATCACCAACAGTGCCTTTGACATACCTTAGTATTCTCTTGGCGGCCTTGAAGCGCCCCTGCTTTGGCTTCTCCATGTATCTACTTACTGGCCCACTGCATACATGATGTGTAACATCCCGTAATTTCTAAAGAGCTATAAGTATAATATATGTATATAATAATATAAGAGGAATTAAATTGGGTGTCCTATAGAAGATTCTATAGGGGGTATCATATAAAATTAAGTGAGATGGGGGGGGGGGCATGGATTGTAAAGCACAGCAAAAGTTTGCTGTTGTGGGGGGTGGGGGGGCATGGATTGTAAAGCACAGCAAAAGTTTGCTGTTGTGGTTTTAGTGATGTCATTGATGACGTAACCCATGGGGGGCCCGACCATTTGTGAAGACAAAAGCAGAGGTCTGCTCTTGTGGTAACGTGTACATAGGGACCCACTGGGCTTGTGTGTACACGGGATTTGAAAAGGAAAAATGTATGAAAAATAGTCCCATATCGAGAATTGAAGTAGAATAATTAACTAAAAATAATATAGCCTATAATCAAGAGTCACCAATCTGGTTAACCACCTTTTGAGAGGCAGCCTGTGGTGGGCAGTTTACTATACTATAAATAATTTCTCTGATAAATTGTATAAATTGTCTAAGCTGGGGCAGAGGCGTTACAAATGGTATCAGAGCCGACTTTCGACACCGAGTGTGGGGCATGTCTCTATAGTTGGGCGGTGGATTTCGGGACTATAGACCCAGTTGGGCGGTGGATTCCGGGATCATGATTAGTCGGGCAGATAGGAGGGCAACTCAATTAAATCTGGAATTATGATTGATCGGGCAGTGGATTCCGGGATCATGATTAATCAGGCGGATAGAAGAGCAGATGCTCCACATTGGTTAAGAAACTAGATCCTGCACTAGATTGTGCATGCCCCGTGCTCAGCGAGGACGCTGATTTCTAAAGGAAAGAGGGGGGGGGGGGGGTGTATGTAACATCCCGTAATTTCTAAAGAGCTACAAGTAGAAATTACGGGATGTTACATTGGGTGTTTTATAGAAGGTTCCATAGGGGTATCATATAAAATTAAGTGAGATGGGGGGGCACGGTTTGTGAAGCTGTCACGCCCCGCTTCCCAAAAAGAATACGGATACACAACAAAATCCCAGAGAATAATTTTCATCATCCATAAGCTGTTCAAAAAATCTTTACAATATTCACAAGAATCATCAGAGTCGGAAGCAAAAAATCAACCACATGCACATATGAGCCAAAATATCAACAAGAATACTTGAAACCAAATACATTAATCTCAAATAGTCATGATCTGAATAAAACAAATATCTTGGGTCACACTGCCCAAATACAGGAATAAATTCAAGTCTCAAAATACAATATTATTCAAGCAAGCTACAAAAAATAATAATAATAAAATCCAGCACTAATACTTCATGTCACCGATACCATCTGAAACCTGTTCTCCAAAACCTGCAACTCAACTAATACAGAAAAGAGGGAAAGAGAAAAACAAGTACATGTCAATTGCAAGTTTACGGGCTACTTATAATGTAGGATACAAGCATATGAGAAAACTAACTAACAACATGGTATAAGTATGATGTCAATATAAACAACTAGCATGGCAAAGTGAACAAGTGTAAATGGCATGAATCGAGTATCAAGTAATCAAGTATCATGTAAACATGCATCAAGTGTCAAGTGTCATGTAATCATGTATCAGTGTCAAGTTTCAAGTCTCATGTATCATGTAGTCAAGTATCAAGTAAGCATGTATCATGTTCAAGTATCATGTTCAAGTATCATGTATCAAGTCTTGTAGTGATTACTATCTAGGTAGCACTTCATGCAGCCCACCTTACATGGTTGCTACAATAAATAGTTTCGCTTTAGATTTCATAGTGGACCATAGAAGGCAGTATACTCGGGGACAAGTCAAGTAATCGAGCTCCAAGCTCCAAGTATCATGTATCATGTATCATGTAATTACGTGTCAAGTTATCAAGTGGCAATTATCGTGTCTTGCATGCAAGTATCAAGTAATTACGTGTCAAGTATCATGTCTCAAGTAATCACGTAGGATTAGTGGATCTCCTTCCATGTACACGTTTCTGAATTATCCACTATTAGATCTGTCCCTTAAATCCCGGCTTGGTTATTTATTATTAATGTCAAACAAGCATGTATATGTGAAAAATATATCAAGAATAACATGGCATGATCATGTGACAAGTTCAAGTTGCAAGATAAATATGTACGGGTGCAAGATGTCTCATAAAAGACAAACATTGACAAATCTCAAGTTTAGGACAGTAAGACCATACTGTAGTAAAACAGTAACTCCCTGTGTTACAAACATGCAAATCTGAATCCGTCAAAATGTCTAGAAAATAGAATCCCAACCGAATCCATCGAGTATAAATAAGTCATACATTAATTCACAAAAACATAGCTCAAAACTGATTTGAATACAGAAAATAGGTTCAGCCAGAAATCAGGAAAATGAATTCAAGAACAGGAAAACAACACGAAAACACATTAAATAAATCCACGAAAAATCTGGGGTATTCCCTTATATGTCTAGTATCTAAATATAAAGTTTCATAATTTTCCAGTAAAATTAGACCAGTCATCAAAAATAGAAAAACATCAATAAACAATAGTTTGGTAAATCTGAAATTTCCAACACTGCAGTATGAAAACTATGATATCTCGCAACCAATGAAACGAAATTCAATTCCGCCAAAGGGATATGAAAATAAATAAAATATATTAACTTTCATATTTCACAAACATTTTTCATACAGTAAAAGGAATCAGGATGAAAATACGATTCTTTACAGAACAGTGAGTAAAACACAGCAAGTATAATTTTAATAAACGAGCATGAAACGACATATAAAACTCATCAATAAAATCCACCAAAATTCTGGATAATCCCTAACTAGATAAAGAAATACTGAACAAAGTTTTGGATCAAAATAATATATGTAGCATCAATATCAAAATCATTTAGTCATCAAAATTATCGAAAAACGAAATCTGGAAAAGATCTACACTTCTGTAGTAAAATAGTCATAACTCAAACATACGAAAACGAAATCAAGCAAGGTCAGAGGTGTTTGAAAATAGACAAAATTCTCTAAAACTCGTGTTTTATACCGAAATTAAGATACTGACTTCAAGACGGTCCAAAACAGCAAACAAAACAGATCAGCGACAACATACAGATTTTTTCCTTTAACAACAACTCAACATATATGATACTAAACTTGTTCAAAGCATAACCAAACATGAAATCGAGTCTACCAAGTGTCCAAACATCATGAATTAGGGTATCCAGCATGTCCACACCAAGTATATCACATGAGTCTCAATAAAATCACGAATTCTCACAAAAATCTCATATACATGATCAAATCAAGAACGGGTAAAACCTAAGTTAATTCATACTCATATCGTGTAGTGAGGCAACTATGGTCAAGTTTTCACAATAGAGATAAAACCCATCAAATATAACACAAACAAGAGTCGTCTCTAGACTCAACTACACTATAAGTGGTATTTTTGACTTGTATCAAACAAATGAATTGGAGTACAAGTTACATGTCTTAACTGAAGATGAAGAACAACGAAAACCAAGAGTAACGAGCAAAACCCACGAACGAATATCCACGAATCAACGAATCCAAGCAACTCGTGCAAAATATCACCACACGGGCAAAACTTCACAAAGCGAGAGGGAGAGAGATCAAGAGAGCGAGAGATGACTACAACGGTGGCTTGCAGCCACGGACGGAACACCAAGAGAGATAGTCAAGATGCAAGAGGGGTTGTATGGGGGTGTGAAGGGTGGTTGGCCAAGAAGGGTTGGGTGTGGGGGTTCGGATGCAGGCCGAGGGAGGGGGTCGGCGGCCTGGGGTGTCGGGGTGTGCACAGGACGGAGGTGGAGGGCTCGGCCTGGGGGGGTCTGGCATGTGTGCGGGTTGCGGCGCAAGAAAGGAAGGGGAGAGGCCGGGTTGAGAGATGTTGTAATACCCTGTATTTGCAGCGAACAGTCGACTGGTCCATTTAGCAGTCGACTGCTACTGTATAGTTGGGCCGGATTGGGCCGGATTGGTTGAGAAGGATTTGAAAAGGATTTGAGAAATTTAGTCCCACATGGGAAGTGCACAAAAATAATTTGAGTATAAATATAATTAGCTAATGATCAAGAGTCACCTAATTGGTTAACCACCTTTTGAGAGGCAGCCTGTGGTGGGCAGTTGTACTACATAGTATCTAATTTGTCTTCTAAAAATAATAAAATTGTCTGAGTATTGGGGCGGGGCGTTACAAAAGGTATCAGAGCCGACTTTTGACACCGGGTGTAGAAGAGGTCAGGATGATCTGCGGTGTTGAGAGTCACTTATCTCCGGGATCAGGTAGGATCTGCGGTGTTGAGAGTGATTTATCTCCGGGATCGAGGACTATTCTACATCGGCTAGAAAGGGCGGATCCTACACTAGATGTGTGTCCCGTACTCAGCGAGGACGCTGATTTCTAAGATGGGGTGTATGTAATACCCTGTATTTGCAGCGAACAGTTGACTGGTCCATTAAGCAGTTGACTGCTACTGCATAGTTGGGCCGGATTGATTGGGCCAGATTTGAGAAGGATTTGAGAAATATAGTCCCACATAGAAAGTATACAAAAATAGTTTGAGTATAAATATAATTGCCTATGATCAAGAGTCACCTAATTGGTTAACCACCTTTTGAGAGGCAGCCTGTGGTGGGCAGTTGTACTACTATGTAATACCCCGTATTTGCAGCGAACAGTCGACTGGTCCATTTAGCAGTCGACTGCTACTGTATAGTTGGGCCGGATTGGGCCAGATTGGTTGAGAAGGATTTGAGAAATTTAGTCCCACATGGGAAGTGCACAAAAATAATTTGAGTATAAATATAATTAGCCAATGATCAAGAGTCACCTAATTGGTTAACCACCTTTTGAGAGGCAGCCTGTGGTGGGAAGTTGTACTACATAGTATCTAATTTGTCTTCTAAAAATAATAAAACTGTCTGAGTATTGGGGCGGGGCATTACAAAATGGTATCAGAGCCGACTTTCGACATCGGGTGTATACTCTGCGGTGTTGAGAGTCACAGGTAGTGATTGATAGCCGGGTATCCGATCTGTGGTGTTGAGAGTGATTAATCTCCGGGATCGAGGACTATACTACATCGGCTAGAAAGGGCGGATCCTACACTAGATGTGTGCCCTGTACTCAGCGAGGACGCTGATTTCTAAGGTGGGGTGTATGTAATACCCCGTATTTGCAGCGAACATTCGACTGGTCCATTTAGCAGTCGACTGCTACTGTATAGTTGGGCCGGATTGGGCCGGATTGGTTGAGAAGGATTTGAGAAATTTAGTCCCACATGGGAAGTGCACAAAAATAATTTGAGTGTAAATATAATTAGCCAATGATCAAGAGTTGCCTAATTGGTTAACCACCTTTTGAGAGGCAGCCTGTGGTGGGCAGTTGTACTACATAGTATCTAATTTGTCTTCTAAAAATAATAAAATTATTTGAGTATTGGGGCGGGGCATTACAGATGTGGGGGCTAGGGTTAGGGTTAGGGAGAGAGAGATTAGAGATATATATATAAGGGGATTAGGGTTAATGGGTAATTGGGTTGTGGGTAATTTAGGAGGAGTGGTAGGATTTGCTAAATTGGGTTTCAAATAGGATACAAAAGTATTGGATATCAAATAGGATTATGGATTTTAATTTGGCTTTGGTAATACTATTAGGGATCAAACCATAGGATTGGGAATAGGATAACACCCAATTACCACCACCACAAACACCCAAAAATAAAATAAAGAGAATGAGACCAATGAAGGAAAGATCAATTAATAGAAAAACGAAACAAAAGAGACAACCAATCAAACACAAAGAGCTCAAAATGAAATAAAACGAATATATATTGAAAATAACTCCAATATACGGTTCAGAAAAATACAAGAGAGAAAATATACCAAAACGAAAAATACACCCAAAAATACACAAAATGAAAAACAGGGATTACAGAAGCACAGAAAAAGTTTGCTGTTGTGATTTCGGTGACGTCATTGATAATGTCACCCATAGGGGGCCTGCCTGTTTGTGAAGACAAAAGCAAAGGTCTGCTCTTGTGTGACGTGTACATAGGGGCCCATTGGCTTGTGTGTACAGGGGATTTGAAAGGGAAAAAGTATGAAAAACAGTCTCATATCGGGAATTGAACTAGAATAATTAACTATAAATAATATAGCTATTGCCGCTAAATCTGGTGTGGGGGCAAACAGATAGTATTTGTGGATTCTTAGGAAAACTGAATAGCAAACCTGTTACCTGTTCCGCCGGAGTTTGACACTGTCTCCCGCCGTACACCTACAAAAAGTGCGAGACACCGGGGTTGTTCCAGGAAACGCACCCTCCGACGCTCAAGTCAGTAATCAGGAATGATTATGAGAGAGCGCAAAAACTGGAAAAAGATTGATTACCTCTTTAATGGAGATGGATGGGGGGTATTTATAGGCACCGCTGTGATCAGATTAGGAATGTAATCCCCCTGTGGTTAGATAAGGAATGTAATCCCTAATCCCCAGTGAAGGATAGATATGAATCAGGGCCGTTGATTAGGAATTAATCAGAAACCCTAATTCTATCCCTTCTGGACCGGGTTTGCTGCGGGTTGAAATCCGCACCCAGTTGAGGTGGATCCGTTTACGGGTTAGTGGGTTTTCGAGGAGGAGAACCCGTACCCGCTTCTGACCCATTAGTAGGTGAAATTACCGTTTTACCCCTAGGCTTCAAGATTCGTGTCCGATTTGGACGGTTCCGATTTAACCCCATTTTTAGCCATATCACGAGCCCCCCACTCCTAAAGACTGAGTTTGATCAGCCTTTGAGGAGTAGTTTAACTATTTTAATAGCTAGTGGAGTTGTATCGGAATCCAAATGGAGGGTTTCGAATCTCGAAGGGGGTAGTGAGGTGATTTTTCAAGCTGTAAGCTGTTCTTGAGCTTCTCTGTATATCCGGCGGTTTTTATCTATTTTTTTGGATTATTTATTTAATTTTGCGATGTGTTAACCCGTCGTTTGGGGGTCTTAACAACACATTCTAGGCAATAATTGTTCGTTCAGGGGCTCAAAAATATTCTCCCGAATTTATAATTATTTTCTAGAATTTCTAGTTAATTTTCCCGAATTTTTAGTAATTTTTTTCGCAATTTTTAAATAAATAAAATGATTAAAATAGATAAAAACTAATTTTTAATACCTATTTTTGGCGTGGCGCGATCTTGGCCATCTATCAGCGTCGAGCGCAATTTTCTGGGCGATCGGACGATCCGCGTTACTCGGCAGATAGCTTCTTCATATACGAGGGTCGGTTCCTCGTCCCCTTGGCTCGGCTGCTCGGCACCTAGCTCGGAATCAGCCGAACAACGTGGCGTGATCCTGAGCGTCCATCTCAGCGCGGATCCCCAAAAAGCGCTATCTTGTCGTTTAGCGAACGTGGCAAGATCTGGGCCGTCCATCACGACGAGCGCATTTTTTGACAAGATCCAACGACTGAGAAGGGTCGGCAGATTTTTTCTCCATATATGAGGGTCGGTTCCTTGTCCCTTCAGCTCGGCAGCTCGGCAGCTCGGCACCTAGCTCGGAATCAGCCGAACTACGTGGCGCGATCCTGAGCGTCCATCTCAGTGCGGATCCCCAAAAAGCGCTATCTTGTCGTTCAGCGAACGTGGCAAGATCTGAGCCGTCCGTCACGTCGAGCGCGTTTTTTGACAAGATCCGACGGCTGAGGAGGGTCGGTCGATTTTTTCTCCATATATGAGGGTCGGTTCCTCGTCCCCTCGGTTCGGAGGCTCGGTGCCATTAGCCGAGGTATGGAGTTGGACGTTTTGAAGAGTCCTGGCTCTGGAGCGTCGCCACCCTCCGACTCAGTAGCTCGGCTGCTTAGCCAAGCTATTCAGTAGCTCGGCTAGGCAGACCGGTGGCAGGAAGCTCGGAAGGTACACGTGATCAGATCTGGAGCATCCATCATTGCGTGAATCACGAGGACTGGGTTTAGATCACGAGAAAACATTATTTTGTCGTTTTGTGGGCGTGGCGCAATCTGAACAGTCCATCGAGTTTTGACACGAATTTTGGAGAGATCCGACGGTGATTCAGCCTCGGAAGAATTTTTCTCCATATACGAGGGTCGGTTCCTCGTCCCCTCAGTTCGAAGGCTCGGTGCCGTTAGCTGAGGTATGGAGTTGGACGTTTTGAAGAGTCCTGGCTCTGGAGTGTCGCCACCCTCCGACTTAGTAGCTCGACTGCTTAGCCAAGCTGTTCAGTAGCTCGGCTAGGCAGACCGGTGGCAGGAAGCTCGGAAGGTACACGTGGTCAGATCTGGAGCATCCATCATTGCGTGAATCACGAGGACTGGGTTCAGATCACGAGAAAATGTTATTTTGTCGTTTTGTTGGCGTGGCGCAATCTGAACCGTCCATCGAGTTTTGACATGAATTTTGGAGAGATCCGACGGTGATTCAGCCTCGGAAGGATTTTTCTCCATATATGAGAGTCGGTTCCTCGTCCCCTCGGTTCGGAGGCTCGGTGCCGTTAGCCGAGGTATGGAGTTGGACGTTTTGAAGAGTCCTGGCTCTGGAGCGTCGCCACCCTCCAACTCAGTAGCTCGGCTGCTTAGCCAAGCTGTTCAGTAGCTCGGCTAGGCAGACCGGTGGCAGGAAGCTCGGAAGGTACACGTGGTCAGATCTGGAGCGTCCATCATTGCGTGAATCACGAGGACTGGGTTCAGATCACGAGAAAACGTTATTTTGTCGTTTTGTGGGCATGGCGCAATCTGGACCGCCCATCGAGTTTTGACACGAATTTTGGAGAGATCCGACGGTGATTCAGCCTCGGAATGATTTTTCTCCATATACGAGGGTCGGTTCCTCGTCCCCTCGGTTCGGAGGCTTGGTGCTGTTAGCCGAGGTATGGAGTTCGGCTAGGCACACCGGTGCCCGAGTCGTGGACTTTAGGTGATTTGAGGAGTCTTTATTTCGAAATGTCGCAACTCTTCGCTTTGGTGCTTTGGCTTCTTAGTGGGCTTTTTAGTTACCCAAGGAAGCCCAACATCACACTAGGGTTATAAGCTCTCACTCCCCCACCCCCAAGCACATTTCTCACTTTTTACTCCAAGCTTTCACTTTTACTCTCTGCGTTCTCTGCTAGCGGCGATTTTTGCTCCAAGGCGGTTGCGTTAGCTGTCGCATGGGCCAGGCAATTTCCGGTAAACTTATTCCGACCGTGAACGTCACTTCAAGGTCAGTTTACTTGCCTTAGCCTTTTTCTAGAGATGTCAAGGGTGGACTCGGGGAGTGAGGCCTCGTCCTCGGGCGATAGTGGCGCCGAGGAGAGGAGGCAAATGGAGATTCGAAGGAAGGGGAAGCAGGTGGCCGAGCCATCCGTGGCCAAGGCGAAGAAGAAGAAGAAGAGGGTAGTGTCCCAATCTCCTGTAGTCGAGGAGATCGTGGAGACACCGAGGCAAGCCCCTGAGTCGGGCCGGTACCCTTGTGTACTGTCCGGGCATGCTAGGATCAGGCAATACGAGGGCGACCTCATGAAGAGGGTGATCCTAGGTCATTCAGAGGTATACGAGGAGAACAACCCGGTTCTAACCACCGAAGCAGACGAGATTGCGACGGTGTTATCCGAGAAGGATCTGCTCCGGATCAGAAAAGGGTTTTCCATCCCTCCGGAGTACAAGTTGATTCTCCCCGGCCCTGGGATGCAAGCGAACTCCAAATTGTCGTCGTCGGATATGTGCATGTTCGACTACGACTCGCTGAATGCGGGGTTGCGCTTTCCTCTGCACCCCTTCGTTCTTCAGGTCCTCGGGTGGTACTGCCTCGCGCCTACTCTGTTCATGCCGAACACCTGGCGCCATGTGAACGCCTTCTTGTTGCAGTGTCGTAACGCCGAGGTCGAGCCAGACCTGACGATCTTCCGGAGCATGTATCGGGTTCACAGAATGCACAAGACCGAGCATCGCTACTATCTGGCGCCGAGGAAGGGCGTTCGGATCATAGAGAACCCAGACTCGATCAAGAGTTGGAAGGAGAAGTTCTTCTTGTTGAGGGAGCCCTCGATGCTGAAGGTTCCGACTCAGTGGAAAGTAGAGGTGCCAAAGTTTTTGAGGGGCCGACCCGGTACTGACTGCGGCTGAAGAGGAAATGGTGGGGAAGATCATGGCTCTCCCGATGTTGAGCTGGAGGGAGATGACCGAGGAAGTGCTACACGGGTCGGGCCTCAGTCCGATCGACCCGAGTACGCTCCTGACATCTCGCAATACATTTTTTCTTCTAAGTTTTTAGCTCGTTTTTACTAACTTGTCGTTTGTTTGTTGCTTGAAACAGAAGTGCCGAAGATGGACTTTTTGGCGATGATGAACGATCGAGGCAAAGTTGCCGATGGAAGGAAGAGGAAGAGGCCGAGCACGACCGCCTCGTCTGGTCGGCCTTCTAAGGTTGCCTCGGCTATTGCTTCGCCTCCCCCCGTTGCTGAGGACCCCTCGCTGGCGGTAGTCGCTGTCGCCGTCACCGACCCCTTGGCTCCTGCTGCATCTGCCACGGCCGGTGAGGCCTTCGACGTTTCGGCGGCGCTGACACTCCAGGCTCCGCCGTTGACCCCTCAGGCCGAGCAGCATAAGCAGCTGTTCGTCCCAAACTGGCGAGTCAAGAACCACGGCGGCTTCCTCGGGAATTCGCAGATGTCCATGCAGGCCGTCAAGCATTTGGCGACCCCGAAGGACCGAGCTGCGCTGAAGGCGGGGACGGTTGGCGACGACACCTATGAGGTCGCTCGGTCGCTCGTATCGGTAAGTATCGCATACTTTCTCTTGAGAATTCCTTTAAGTCTGCCGTTCGGCTCTTACCTTGTTCTCACTATCTTTGTGTTTCGGCAGGCCACTTGCCACTTTAACCATCTCCTCGAAGCGTTCGCCGAACAGGAGAAGGTGCTGAAGGCTGCCAGTGATAAGGACATGGCAGACAAGGTGAGGGCGGTTCGGCAGCTCGAAGCAGAGCAGTGGCGAGCCGAGGGCTTGGAGGTCCAGGTTGTCGACCTTGTGGCAGACCAGGAGCGAGTAAAAGGGCAGCTTGCTGAGGAGGCTACCAAAGCCGCCATGGTTGCCGAGGAGCTGGCGGCATCTGCGAAGGCCCTGGCGGAGGTGAAGGCGGAGAAGGACTCTTTGGCGACGGTGATCCGTGCCGAAGTCGAGGCCGAGGCAAAGAGGCACATGGCCTCGAACATGGAGAAGTCCTATGAGAGAGCCCTCGACCATGTCCAGGATCGTGTCCTCGGCTTCCAGCGGGTCGGCTACAGGCTGTGGCCTAGAGCTGTGGCAGATGGTGAAGAAGGGGAAGGAGAGGAGGAGGAGGGCGACGAGGAAGAAGGCGAAGAGGAGGAAGAGGTGGTCGGTTAGGCCGGGGCGACGGGAAATGAGGGGCCATTTGACGAGGTGCCTATGGTCGAGGCGGCGACGCAGGTGGACCCCTGATCTCCTCGTCTCTTGTACTTTAGTTTCTTTTTCTTTTTCAAAAAATGTAATGCCTTTTTGCGGACTGGCCACCGCTCCTTCTTTTATGAATAAAATTATTTCCTCAAATTTGTCTCAAATGTTTGGCTCGGAATTTTAGTCTATGAATGTAATGTGTTCGTCTTTCAGATCCTTGTTCACGCTCCGGACAACGCAGCAGCTCGGCGTTGTGCTGAACTATTTAAGCGGTCTCGCGAGGCTCGCCTCGAGGGTGAGATCGAGCAGATCCGGAGAGTGTCGCTCAACGTAGAGATGAAGAATAGCGAGCTGCTGGCCGAGGTGCACCACCTTCGGATAGTCGAGGAAGAACTCTCGTCGAAGGAGGAAGAGCTAGCCTCGGTGCGGGCCGAGCGAGACGAGCTCACTAAGAAGGTCCAGCAGCTGCAGAGGGTCACGGTCGATAAGAGCATCGAGGTGACTAACTTACGTCGCATTATATCCGATAGTGCTGAGTACCCCGGTTCGGCAAAACTCCCTCAATTCAAGATAATGGTTAAGGACGACACTCTAAAAGACAGGATCGTTGAGCTCGAGGAGGAGGTGGCTCGTCTGAAGCCTTAGCCCGTGAGGACTAATGTCCGCAGCACCTCGTGAACTCGCGAGGAGAGGGAGCGAGATATCTCGTTTTACGAGCTCGCGACTCGTCCTCCCGTCATTGGTCGGACTGCAGTCGATGCACAAAGCAGAGCAGCTGTTAGCTCGAGTGGAGCCTCGGTCGGAGCCACCGTTAGGCTTAGTGGTGAAGAGGCGTTCCAGTTCGTCGGCCTAGAGACAAGCTTGGAGATGAAGAGACGAAAACCCCGAGTGTCTCTGAATCGGAATGTCCCTATTCCGAGGAGGCACTGACCGGATTGTATCGAGCTTTGGTTATTCTTGCATCGTTTTCTTCGTTGTAATAACTTGCCTTGTAAATTTATCGAGTTGCTTTTTCGCTGTTATTTCTCCCCTTGTAAATTGCTTCAAGTTATTTCAATAAAATCGAAGTTGCTTTGCCCATTGTTGTGCCGTAGTTACCTTACTCTTGAAACCGAACCATAAGGACCCACAGTTATCTTCTTCGAGTGTTTTAGCTGTAGAACTTTATTTTTTTGCTCGGAGGCAACTTTGCACTTTGGTGGTGCGATAGCTCGGATTTCAGACTCAGTAGCTCGTCGCTCAATCTAGACAGTCGATCACGATCGTGGCACGCATCACGAGGTGGGAGGCACGAGTTCCAAGAAAATACTATCTTGTCGTTTTGTGGACACGTGGCACGATCTGATCCACTCATCAAGTCTTAGCACAGACTTTGAGGTGATTTAACGGTGAAACCGGTTCGGCGGAACTTTTCTCCATATGTGGAGGTCGGTTCCTCATCCGCTCGGTTCGGGGGATCGAGTTAGCACAACCGAGCCGAACATTGGGCTCTAAACCATCGTTAGAGTTGTTCGACGGTTGTGGGAGCAGTTCCGAATGGCGACCTACTTCTAGCTCGCTTAAGAGCGAGCTTGCGAAGTAGACTCGAGCCAAGTTTTGGACTCCGAACCATCGGTAGAGTAGTTCAATGGTTGTGGGAGCAGTTCCGAATGGCGACCTACTTCTAGCTCGCTTAAGAGCGAGCTTGCGAAGTAGACTCAAGCCAAGTTTTGGACTCCGAACCATCGGTAGAGTAGTTCAACGGTTGTGGGAGCAGTTCTGAATGGCGACCTACTTCTAGCTCGCTTAAGAGCGAGCTTGCGAAGTAGACTCGAGCCAAGTTTTGGACTCCAAACTATCGGTAGAGTTGTTCAACAGTTGTGGGAGCAATTCCGAATGGTGACCTACTTCTAGCTCGCTTAAGAGCGAGCTTGCGAAGTAGACTCGAGCCAAGTTTTGGACTCCGAACCATCGGTAGAGCGAAAAGTAGAGGCAGAGAGAAGTAACAATTTTTACAAGTAAAATATGAAAAAGCTCTTTATTGATGACTAATGGTCGGCTGCTTCAAAAGTTGCTAGCTGTTATTACAAGAGAGAAATAAAGGAAAAACATTACAAGTAATAGGAGAGGAACGGTTCGACATCCCACAATACTTAGTGAGGCGTTGGTGCTCTCTCTTGGTATTTTAGAAGATGGTCGGCATTCCAGGTCCTGGGGATCTCTCTGCCTTCGAGGTCTTCTAGTCTGTATGTCCCGGGCCGAACCTCTTTGACGATCTTATAGGGTCCCTCCCAATTTGGAGCCAGTTTGCTCTTCTGACCGGGGAAAGAGATGGCTAACTTTCTGAGGACCAAGTCCCCTTCTTTGAGGTCGGTAGGACGGACTCTCTTGTTGTATGCCAACTCGATCCTTCTTCGGTAACCTTGTTGATGAATGGCAGCTCTTTTGATCTCATCGATCAGGTCTAGATTTGCTCAGAGTTCTCGGGCATTTTGTTCTCCCTCATAAGCCATTAGTCGGGGAGAGGATATTCCAACTTTTAGGGGGATCATAGCTTCGGACCCATAGGTGAGGTTGAATGGAGACTCGCCTGTGGGGGTCCGTTTTGTGGTGCGGTAGTTCCACAGCACGTTGGGGAGTTGATCGACCCATAAGCCTTTGGAACATTTATCCAACCTCTTCTTAATGCTGGAGAGGATCTGTCTGTTAGCATTCTCGACTTGGCCATTCGACTGGGGATGGGAAACGAAGGAGAATCGGTGTTGGATGGCAAGGTCTTCGCATAGAGCTCGGAAGGCGGCCCCGGTAAACTGGGTTCCGTTGTCTGTTATGAGGACCCGCGGGATGCCGAATCGGCAGATTACGCTCTTCCAAAAGAACTGAACTACCTTGTTCTCGGTGATCGTGGCCAAGGGCTTGGCCTCTATCCATTTTGAGAAGTAGTCGATTGCCACGACTAAGAATTTGAACTGACCGGGAGCCGGTTGAAATGGCCCTAGTAAATCCATTCCCCACATTGCGAAAGGGATTGGACTTGATAGGGAAGTGAGTGGAGCTTGTGGGAGGCGTCGGATGTCGGAGTACTTCTGACAAGAGCTGCATTGCCGAACGTGTCGTTCGGCGTCTCGTAGGAGAGTGGGCCAGAAATATCCGTAATTCAACACTTTACGGGCTAAGGATCTGGATCCCGAATGTGCCCTGCCAATGCCCTCGTGAAGTTCTTGTAGGGCGTAGTCAGCCTGCTCGGGGGAGAGGCATCTCAGGTAGGGCCTGCCGTCTACCTGTGTGAAGGAGCGTTTATATAAGATGCCTCCGATTAGTGTGTAACGCTCGGTTCGGGTTCTCAATCTTCGAGCTTCCTTAGGATCTTCGGGGAGGAGCCCGTCCCTCAAGAATTCAACGAGGGTTTTCATCCAGTTATCTTCAAGCAGGACAGGCAGCGACTCCATAGAGTCGGAAGTTTCGTCCTCTATACTTGGCTTCAGGAGGACCTCTATCAAGACGGTCTGCTCGAGACCTTGGAGGGAGGAAGATGCTAGTTTGGAGAGGGCGTCGGCCTGGGCATTTTCTTCCCGGGGGATTCGTTGGATGAGGGCTTCTTCAAACAGTGCCATGAGGCTCCTGGCCTTGGCTAAGTATTTAATGTTGGATCCTGTAGGCGAGGCAACAAACACTAGAGGGGGGGTGAATAGTGTTAATTAAAAACTGCGGAATAAATAAATTTTTCTTCGGTGCAGTCGACTTATGATATGGCTAAAAATGGGGTTAAATCGGAATCGTCCAAACGGAACACGAATCTTGAAGTACAGGGGTAAAACGGTAATTTCACCAACCGAAGGGTCCAAACCGGGTGTCGGGTCTTCACCTCAAAAACCCAATAACCCACGAATGGATCCACCTCAAAGTGGGTGCGCGTTTTAACCCGTTACGCACCCATTCCGTCGGGATAAAATCAAGGTCCCTGATTAACCTTAACCAACGGCCCTGATTCACATCCCCCCTACCACTGGGAGCCAGGGATTAAATTCCTTAACTGATTAGGGGGAATATACCTTATCAGATTACTTTCCTTATCTGACTACAAGGAATATTACTTATCTAATCACGGGAATTACATTCCTAATCCAGTCCCTAAGACGCCTATAAATACCCCCCATCCATCTCCATTGCGAGGTAATCAATCTTTCACCAGTTTTTTACGCTCTTTCATAGTCTGCCAGATTACTGACTTGAGCGTCGGAGGGTGCGTCGCCGGGAACAACCCTGGTGTCTCTCACTTTTTGCAGGTGCACGGCAGGAACGACGATCGAGGCCCGACGGAACAGGTACGCAGGTTTTTCTATTCAGTTTCCCCAAGAATCCACAAGTTCTATCTGTTTGCCCCCACACCAAATTTAGCGGCAACAGATTGGCACCGTCTGTGGGAAACTAACGAATAGGGACCTCTCCTCTTTCCGGTGAACAGGTTTTCTCCTGCCATGCCGCCTCGCAAAGTTAGATCTAGGGGCTCCAACCGAGCGCCCAACCCTGACCAACAAGAAGTCATTCCTGATCCCGCTCAGCAACAAGGGCAACTCCCTCCTACCATGGAAGAGCCACTCCAACGGAACCCTCCACCTCCTGATCCAAAGGGGCCTAACCCCCAGAAACAGCCTCTTCACCAAGAGAACATCTCCATCCACAATGCCTCCAGTGCCTCCATGGCCTCCCATCACCCCCGAGCCTCTGGTCGCCACAATGCCCCTCCCAAACGCCCGGAAGATGATGATCTTCGTCGCCATCTGGACGAAAAGCGGGCTCGGGGGGAAGCCTCCCACCAGCAAGAGCGATCCCCCCGTCGCCGAGAGCACAGGAGGTCTCCCGTTCGAAGAGGGAGAAAGGACTCCCCCGATCACTACCGAAGGAGGCACTCTCTAGCAGGTCGGCAGCAGCCTAGGAACAATGAGGCACCCATCACCCGTGCCGAGTTCCAGCAATTCCAAGCAATGGTACAACAGGCCCTCAACCTCCGTCAGAACCCCATCGAGCCGAGGGCCCCATCCCCTCCTCCGGTCCGGAGCCCTCGCCAACGGTCCCCTTCTCCTCGACCCGCTCCTACCAATTCCAGACGCACCCCAAGTCCTCGTCGTTCTCGAAGTTACCATCGCCGCAGCCCTCGCTCCCCCTCATACGAAGACGAGTCCCGTGGCTCGGCAGATCACCGTCGGAGAGATGACACCATGAACCGCCGTCTAAACGAGGTGGAGAAACTCTTGGGACAGATGAACCGAGAAGAGGAGCTTAGGGGGAGGACCCTACGTCCTAGCCGACCCCCGTTCTCCCGGACCATAGTAGATGCTCCTGTTCCCTTCGGTTTCAAACCTCCCCAGTTCGAGAACTACACTGGGGAGACCGATCCAGTTGACCACATCGAAAGCTTTAAGACTTTGATGCTCCTCCATCAAGCTTCCGATGCCCTCCTCTGCAAAACATTCCCTGCAACTCTGAAAGGCCCAGCTCGAGAATGGTACTCTCGCCTTGCCCCGGCGTCAATATTTTCCTTCGAACAGTTCGAAACCCTGTTCATCACCCATTTCGTCAGCAGCCGAAGGGCCGAGAAGACCAGCATCTCCCTATTGCACCTCCGTCAGCAGAAGGGGGAGAAATTGAGGGACTACGTGAAGAGGTTCACAGCTGAGGCCAGAACCATCGCATCCCTCGATCAATCCGTCGCTACCGCGGCGTTCCAATCCAATATCCTTAATTCCAACCTCCGCTCCTCCCTCGCCAAGAAACCGCCGCACGACTTTTCTGACCTCCTCCTCCGCACTGAAAAATACATCCGAGCTGAGGAGGCCGAGGAACAGCCCAACTGGGAAGGAACCGCCTCCGGGTCTAAGAGGAAGGGAGCGGAAGAAGAGGGACCAAAAAAGTTTCAGAAGGATAATGCTGGCCAGCGCCGACCTCCCCCTAGATTTGAAAAGTTTACTCCCCTCACCACAAACATCTCCGCCATTTTCATGGAAGTCGAAAAAGAAGGGGTCTTACCTCCAGCTCCAAAGATGAACACCCCTGCCAAAAGAAGGGATAGAGAGAAATGGTGCCGCTATCACCGGGACCATGGGCACGACACTAACGATTGCCGAGCGCTAAGAAACGAGATTGAGGCCCTTATCCAGAGGGGGCAGTTGGCAAAATTCGTGAGAAAGGACCAAGCCGAGCTTCCTCCCCAGCCTCGGGGGGCTAACAAACGTCCAGAGCGAGAAGAGACGCCAGAGTTTGAGGAAGAACGAGTCCTCCACCTCATCCACGGGGGTCCAATGGGGGGCTCCTCGAACTCTTCTCGGAAAGCTTTTATTAGAGAAGTGAACTCTGTCCGAGCCACCCCTCCTCCCAAAGGCCTCAGAGTGCCCGTCACCTTTTCTGACGAAGATCTCGAGGGAGTCCGCACCCCTCATTGTGACGCACTTGTCATCAGTCTTCACATGGCCAATTTCAAAGTCGAAAGAATCTTAGTAGATAACGGTTCCTCCGTAAACATCCTATTCCTCGATGCTTTTAAGGGGCTGAAGCTCTCCCGAGACAGACTCAAGCCCGCCGGGTATACGCTCCATGGGTTCACGGGAGTGCCGGTGACGATCGAAGGGGTGATTACCCTCGATGTCACAGCAGGAAAAACTCCTACCACCCGCACGGAGTCAATGGATTTCATGGTCGTAGATGTCCCAGCGGCCTACAACGTCATTTTGGGTCGGCCCGGCCTTGCCGCCCTTGAAGCCGTCCCTTCTGCCTATCATCTCAAAATGAAATTCCCCACTCGGGCTGGGGTGGGAGAGGTAAGGGGCAATCAGGAGCAGGCCCGCAAGTGTTATATGACTTCCACCCTCGGACCCGTCCTCTCCTTAGAAACACTCGAGATCCCCCAAGACGCTGCTCGGCCAACTTCCGAGCCGGTAGACGAGTTGGAAGAGGTACTCTTCTCGGAGCAGGAGCCGACCCGCAGGTTCTTTGTCAGCAAGACCCTCCCATCCGCCCTATACGCGGATATCGTAGAATGCATCCGAGCCAACCAAGACCTCTTCGCATGGACAGCCGCAGACATGCCCGGTATCTCCGAAGAACTCTTGGTCCATCGCCTCAGTGTTGATCCGGGGTCCAAACCGGTCCAGCAGAAGAGGCGCAAGTTCGCTCCCGAGCGTCAGCTCGCTATCAAAGAGGAGGTGGACAAACTGTTGAAGGCCCGGTTCATACAGGAAGTAAATTATCCTGAGTGGTTGTCAAACGTAGTGATGGTGAAAAAGTCCAACGGGACATGGAGAATCTGTATTGATTTCACTGACCTTAACAAGGCTTGCCCTAAAGACCCCTTCCCTCTACCGAGCATCGACACTCTGATTGACGCAACCTCGGGACATGAGCTCCTCAGCTTCATGGACGCTTTCTCGGGTTACAATCAGATAAGGATGTTCCCCCCGGATTTTCCGAAGACATCTTTTGTGACCGACCAAGGGCTCTACTGCTACAGAGTCATGCCTTTCGGCCTAAAGAATGCCGGGGCAACATACCAGCGCCTTGTTAACAAGGTATTTCAGGCACAGATTGGCCGAAACATGGAAGTGTACGTGGACGACATGCTTGTGAAAAGCATCCGAGGCGTTGATCATGTGGCTGACCTTCAAGAAGCATTTGATGTTTTAAGAAAGCACAATATGAGACTCAACCCGAACAAGTGTGCGTTCGGCGTCTCATCAGGGAAGTTCCTCGGCTTCATGGTTAGCCAACGAGGAATTGAAGCGAATCCAGAAAAGATCAAGGCCATACTGGACATGGCCCCTCCTAGAAATGTCAAGGAAGTTCAAAGATTGACTGGTCGCCTGGCCGCCATAGGGCACTTTCTGTCGAAGTCCGGGGAGAAGTGCCTCCCGTTCTTCAAAGCCCTCAGGGGGGCTAAGGGATTCGAGTGGGGGCAGCAACAACAAGACTCCTTCGACCAGCTTAAGGCTTACCTCGTCAACCCACCTCTTCTCAGCAAACCCATACCGGGAGAACCACTCTACCTCTACTTGGCAGCCTCCGAACAGACGCTTAGTGCGGTCCTGGTCAGAGAAGAAGAAAGAACTCAGAAGCCCATTTACTACGTCAGCAAAGTGCTCCGGGACGCCGAGCTCCGGTACCCAAAAATCGAGAAAATAGCCTACGCCCTAATAATGGCTGCGAGAAAGCTTCGGCCATATTTCCAGTCTCATTCGATGGTCGTTCTTACCGACCAGCCGCTGAAACAGATCCTTCACAAGCTAGAGACTTCCGGCCGCCTCATGAAATGGTCGATCGAGCTGAGCCAACATGATATTACTTATCAGCCTCGAACCGCAATCAAGGCGCAGGCACTGGCCGAATTCATAGTTGAAACAACTATCCCCGACTCCGAACAAACAACGAAGGGACCGCCCGTCTGGTCGGTATATGTCGATGGATCCTCTTGCAACGAGGGGAGCGGGGCAGGAGTCATCCTCACGGGCCCAGACGACTTTGTCCTCCAATACTCCCTCCGGATAAACTTCAAAGCCTCGAATAACGAAGCCGAATACGAGGCACTCATAGCCGGCCTTGGGATGGCCCGAAACGCAGGGGCGCGACACCTGCAGATCTTCAGCGACTCTCAGTTGGTCGTCAACCAGGTCCTCGGCGAATATGAAGCCCGCGATGACAGGATGGTAAAGTACTTGGCTAAAGTAAAGAGCCTCATGGCGCTCTTCGAGGAGGCCCTCATCCGAAGAATTCCCAGAGAAGAAAATGCCCAGGCCGACGCCCTGTCCAAATTAGCTTCCTCATCCCTGCAAGGCCTCGAACAAACTGTTCTGATAGAAGTCCTCCTCAAGCCAAGCATAGAGGACGAGGCTTTCAACTCCGTCGAAACACTGCCACTCCCCCTCGAAGATAATTGGATGAAGCCCCTCGTCGAGTTTTTAAGAGACGGACTCCTCCCAAGGGATCCGAAAGAAGCCCGAAAGATAAGGACCCGAGCCGAGCGTTATATATTGGTCGAAGGCATTCTGTATAAGCGCTCCTTCACCCAGGTGGACGGTCGACCCTACCTAAGGTGCCTCTCCCCCGGACAAGCCGACTACGCCCTGCAGGAGCTCCATGAGGGCATCGGCGGAGCCCACTCCGGCTCCAGAGCCTTGGCGCGCAAAGTGTTAAACTACGGGTATTACTGGCCCACTCTCCTACGGGACGCCGAACAACACGTTCGGCAATGTACCTCCTGCCAGAAGTATTCCGATATCCGACGCCTTCCACAAGCACCACTCTCCTCCCTATCAAGTCCGATCCCCTTTGCAATGTGGGGGATGGATTTACTAAGGCCATTTCCACCGGCCCCCGGACAATTGAAGTTCCTAGTCGTGGCAGTCGACTATTTCTCGAAATGGATAGAGGCCGAGCCCCTGGCTACAATTACCGAACATAGAGTCGTTCAATTCTTCTGGAAAAATGTAATCTGCCGATTTGGTGTTCCTCGGGTCGTAGTTACAGATAACGGTACGCAGTTCGCTGGAGCTGCCTTCCGAGCCTTATGTGAAGACCTAGCCATACAACACCGCTTCTCCTCCGTCTCCCATCCCCAGTCAAATGGCCAAGCCGAGAATGCCAACCGACAGATCCTCTCCGGCATCAAAAAGAGACTCGACAAGTGCTCCAAGGGATTGTGGGTCGATCAGCTGCCCAATGTGTTGTGGAATTATCGAACCACAAAGCGGACCCCGACAGGCGAGAGTCCGTTCAATCTCACCTATGGGTCCGAGGCCCTCATCCCACTAGAAGTTGGGATACCCTCTCCTCGCCTGATAGCCTTTGAAGAAGAACAGAATGCCAGGGAGCTCAGAACGAGCCTAGACTTGATAGACGAAATCCGGGAAAGGGCAGCCATACGGCAGCAAGGTTACCGGAGAAGAATCGAACTCGCCTACAACAAACGGGTCCGCCCAACCGACCTGAAAGAAGGGGATCTGGTCCTCCGAAAACTGGCCATTTCGTTCCCCGGACAGAAGAGCAAACTGGCCCCAAATTGGGAGGGACCGTACAAAGTCTCCAAAGTGATCCGCCCCGGTGCATACAAGCTAGAAGATCTTGAGGGCCGAGAAATTCCCAGGACTTGGAACGCCGACCATCTTCTGAAATACCAAGAGAAGGCAGCCACGCCTATCCAAGTAACTCGAGATGTCGGACCACTCCTCTCCTGCCACTAGTAATTTTTCCTTTGTTCTTTTTTCATTGTAATAACGGCTAGCAACTTTAGAAGCAGCCGACCATTAGATATTAATAAATAAAGTTCTTTCGCATTTGCTACTACGTCTCCGTTTTTAATTCCTTAATCTTACGATGGTTCCGGAGTCCAACACTTGGCTCGATTCTGCTTCGCAAGTTCGCTTCCGAGCGAACCAGAGGTAGCTCGCCATTCGGAATTGCTCCCACAGCCGTTGAATGGTACGGAGTCCAACACTTGGTTCGACTCTACTCTGCAAGTTCGCCCCTAGGCGAGCTAGGGGTAGTTCGCCATTCGAAATTGCTCCCACGCCCTTAATCTTACGATGGTTCCAGAGTCCAACACTTGGCTCGATTCTGCTTCGCAAGTTCGCTTCCGAGCGAACCAGAGGTAGCTCGCCATTCGGAATTGCTCCCACAGCCGTTGAATGGTACGGAGTCCAACACTTGGTTCGACTCTACTCCGCAAGTTCGCCTCTAGGCGAGCTAGGGGTAGTTCGCCATTCGGAATTGCTCCCACGCCCTTAATCTTACGATGGTTCCGGAGTCCAACACTTGGCTCGATTCTACTTCGCAAGTTCGCTTCCAAGCGAACCAGAGGTAGCTCGCCATTCGGAATCGCTCCCACAGCCGTTGAATGGTACGGAGTCCAACACTTGGTTCGACTCTACACCGCAAGTTCGCCCCTAGGCGAGCTAGGGGTAGTTCGCCATTCGGAATTGCTCCCACGCCCTCAATCTTACAAAGGTTCGGACTCCAACACTTTGTTGCCGAGATCGTTCTACGGGCGAGAGTTCGGTACGATCTCGGCTCGGTTCCATTCGCCGAACACTCGCGCCACCGATCGTTTTACGGGCGTGAGTTCGGCACGTTTCCAGCTAGCCACAGTTAGCCGAACACTCGTGCCACCGATCGTTTTACGGGCGTGAGTTCGGCACGTTTCCAGCTCGCCACAGTTCGCCGAACACTCGTGCCACCGATCGTTTTACGGGCGTGAGTTCGGCACGTTTTCAGCTCGCCACGGTTCGGCGAACACCCGTGCCACCGATCGTTTTACGGGCGTGAGTTCGGCACGTTTTCAGCTCGCCACAGTTCGCCGAACACCCGTGCCACCGATCGTTTTACGGGCGTAAGTTCGGCACGTTTCTAGCTCGCCACAGTCTCGCCGAACGCTCGCGCCACCGATCGTTTTACGGGCGTGAGTTCGGCACGTTTTCAGCTCGCCACAGTTAGCCGAACACTCGTGCCACCGATCGTTTTACGGGCGTGAGTTCGGCACGTTTCAGCTCGGCATCGTTCGCCGAACGTTCGTGCCACTGACCGTATTACACGCTTAAGTTCTGCGGTCAACACCAATCAAAAACACCAAGTCTCAGACCTCGGTTCCACGACTCCACAATCAGAGCAAACATTGAGCAACTATGATATGACGACAGTTAAATCGATTCCAACTTTATTAAAAACAACCCTTACATACATCAATATTACAAGACACTAAACGATTACAAGAAGCTGAAAAGCGAAGATTACAAGACACCGAACCCGGACCCATCAACGCTTCTGAGGTACAGGGATGCTCCTCTTCAAGGACACTTGAGGTCGGCGACGTTTGCCTCCGGAACCCGATCCCAGGCCGGCAAGTTGAGACGTGTCCTCGGCACTGCTTCTGGCCGTCACGCCGACGGATGCGCCGCTCGACGAAATGGCCACTGAGCTCTGCGCGTCCCCCGGGCTCGGATGGCCGAGGCGCTCGCGGGTCGCCATCTCGTAAAAGGTGATGCCCCGCTCGCTCTCCGCTCGGGTGCATGACGTGCTCCTCACATTAATCGGCCCCGAACGCGGCCTCAGGCGAGCCACCTCCGCTTCCAGCTCGGAGATCCGACCCCTCAATGAACCATCTTGCGCGTCGGCCTCAAAGGAGGCCGGTATAGCCGAGGTCGGAACTCCAACATGGCTCGCGATGAGATGACGAAGATGGGTGACTTCGATGCTCCTATCGACGGTGGCTCTCTTCAAAACATCGACTTCGGCCGCCAATTCATCTCGTTCAGCCGTAAGATCGGCCACCTTAGTTGTCAGCTCCTCTCCCTCCGTCCGAAGCTTAGTCTCCGTAGATTGCAAATGCTGAATCTCCGAAAGCAGGTCGTCCCTCTCCGCCGTTACCTTTGACAGCGTGTGGCGAAAGCACTTGGTCCGAAGGCTACTAGTGAAGGCAGATGGCGAGGCATCGCCCTCACCCGAGGCAGTCATCTCGGCAATCCTGCCCTCCAGGCACCGGATATCGCTGTCCCGCTGCCCTAAGATAAGCTGAAGCTATCCTCGCTCGGTTTCGGCTCGGCGCAGTCCTAGCTCGACCTCGTAAAGTCGCTCTCTACACCTCGCCAGACTCAACCTTGTCGCCCCGAGCCCGGCCTCGGCTCGAACCTTTGCATCTGACCCTGCGCGGGCTCGAACCTTGGCATCCGACCCTGCGCGCTTGATCTCTTGGTCTACCAGGGCGAGCTGAAAAGAAATACAGACGAGCAACAAAAGTTCAGACATGGCCCAATGTTTTTGGAAATCTAGCTACCTAAATAAATAGACTAACTAGACACAAATTATAAAACCTCGCAAGTGCACGAATCGAATCGTAGTAATAGCAAGGGTCGATCCCACAGAGATTGTAGACTTCAACTTACTAATCAATAAAAACTAATAATAAAAATGAAGAAGAGTTATTGTAATATTCTAAAAGAACTAAAAGATTAAAACTAAGATGAGAGGTGTTGAATCACAAATATCTCTTGAATAGTTGGGTTGTTGATCTCCACCAATAGTTAGTAATGCTAATTTGCCTTCTGAATTTACTTCTAATTACTCATGTTGTTCACTTCAAGGGCATGGTATCTACTCCTTAAAGTACTGTTTCCCTAAGCCAAGAATTAGGCATGGTATCTACTCTAATTCGTTTCTTTCATCAAGTGTTTAGCATGGTATCTACTAAGTTGTACTTGAAGAAAACATAAGATCAGTGGAAACGAACAAACACTCAAGGTTCTAGAAATTGGTATCAGATCTAGATCCCTTAAGTTGATTGAACCAAGAACCCCTAAAGATTTTTTTGTTACAAATTATGAGCACGAGATTCGGTCATCTCAATATGCTTCATATAACAGATTTAGATAAAGGATAACATAAACTTGATATTCTCACGTGCTGTATGTCAGTCGACTGGCTCTCACCTCAGTCGACTGCTCTCAGACTTCGAGATCAAGTTTGATGATCATTAATCTATGTCAATTCAACCAGATTCAATCAATAAGTAATTAGAAGATCTCAGAAGAATATAGCACTACATAACTACGGTTTCGATCTACCCAACTATGAAATTAGTTCCACATAATAATAACTTTATTGCTTAACAAGTTTGAATACATGATCAACATAAAAAGAATAAAGAGAGAAGAAGGAATAAACTAATGGATTCCGGCAATATGGTCGACTGGCTGTCACACAGTCGACTGCCTTCTGGTTGCTGGATCTTCTCTCTTCTTTCTTCGATGTTGATGGAGATGCTCTCGATGCTTGTTCAGGAACTTGGTGATTGAGTCGCTTCCCAGAGATGTATGATCCTCGGATGGAGTCGTGGAGTGGAGCGAGAGCCCGTTCAAGCGATGGTATTCTGATATTTATAGAACACGGCTGAGAATTAGGATTTCCACTTTTTCAGGAAGATCCTTCTTTATTTGATTTGATGATTAATATCTTTCTCTTTTCTCCTTTCTTTCCTTATCTGTTCACCACGTCCACTTGGAAACACCCTGTCTTTAGATTTGATTTGCTGTATAAAATCTTGATCCAAGTATATTTGAAATTAGATGCAGGTGTATCTTTGAAGATTTTATCTGTTTACTCCGCCGCAGACCAGTCGACTTGTCTTCGAACCAGTCGACTGAGTCGAGACTTCTGTAGATTTCATCTTTGATCAGGCCAGTCGACTGCTCTTGGGAATAAGTCGACTGTGTCGAGAGTAGTGGAAAATCAGCTTCTCTTGTTCAGTCGCCTATGTTGGGGAACCAGTCGACTTATCCTCTGCAGTTCTTTGTGTATTATCCTTGAAGTCCTGAAACTGCTTCGTTTTGCTGTTATAAGCTGTTTCCTATGGAAAAGAGAAAATAAGAGTTAAATACCATATATAGAGCTTTTAAATGTCTAATTCTATTAAGATTATTGCTCTAAAAAGTGAATAATAATGTGTTCATCAAATACCCCCACACTTAGCTTTTGCTTGTCCTCAAGCAAAAAGTGAATTTATGAACAAGGGAGTAATAATCAGAATAAACTCAACCATCAAGATTTCTTATTATGTGGACATCAAAATGAAAAATATAAAACTACAAACAATTTCAGATAAAGTAAAATTGAACATACCCACTTTCTCTAGTGCAATTGTTCAGTCATAATCCCCAAACTTAATCATATTTGTCATGCGATTAATGTAGTTATAGTATGCAACTACTCAGTCTGTGATTATCCCTTTTCTCTACTACAAATCCAGTAGCAAACTAGAGGTTTTTTTTTTTTTTTTTTTTTTTTTTTTTTTTTTTTTATAGTCTTTTCTTTAAAGTTGTCACTTGTCTTTTGACGCGAATGCGAAACATTTGTGATGTATCCACCCGGTTACTCAACAAGTCACAAACATTAAAGTGCTTTGCATACTCATATTTCAAGTTGCCGTTTGACGTAAAGGTAAACATTGGTGATGAATACCCCTAGTTACTAAGCCCTCAAAACATTGGAGTAGACTGACTTTATTCAAATATATATACATATATTGTATCACTCTATTTACTTAAACTCGATTTAGGACTAGATCTGAAGGGAATAATTATCAGAAAAAGCATCACATTTGTTTATTATGTATAATCGCATGACGCACACAATTTTTGTAGGGAATTATGAAACTCAACAATCCTAAAGTAAATAAGTATCCTTACTCTTACTTTATAAGAAATTGTTTATCCTAAAAAAAAATTCAAAAGATTCCAAATATAACTAACTAATACCCCCACACTTAGATGGAACATTGTCCTCAATGTTCGCACAAAACATAAGATATAGGCATGTGTTACCCTCTAGTAAGGAGAGACTGAAAAATAAAAATGAATAACTAAAAGAAAATAAAGGGAAAGTGTAAATACTCCCCTGAAAAATTGGGTTGCCTCCCAATAAGCGCTGTGTTTCATGTCTTCAGCTAGACATGATGAGTTCATGCAATGTATTGAATGGTTTGAAGATTCACATCTTCCTCTTGCGGTTCTAGACTCATCTCTATGTATGGCTTCGCTCTGTGTCCGTTCACCTTGAATGTTTGATTTCGTTCTTCGCTGTGAACTTCCAATGCACCATGTGGAAAGACTTTTGTGACAATATATGGTCCATACCATCTTGACTTGAGCTTGCCTGGAAAGAGTCTTAATCTTGAGTTGTAGATCAATACCTTTTGTCCTTCATAAAACTCCTTCCTTGCTAATTGTTTATCATGGTATAACTTAGTCCTTTCCTTGTATAGCTTGGCATTTTCATATGCATCGTGCCTCAATTCTTCAAGCTCATTTAGTTGCAATCTCCTTTTGTCACCTGCCTGTTTCATATCAAAATTGAACTTTTTGATAGCCCAATAAGCTTTATGTTCCAATTCTACCGGCAGATGACATGCCTTTCCAAAGACCAAACGGTATGGTGACATGCCAATGGGTGTCTTGAAAGCGGTTCTGTAGGCCCATAAGGCATCGTTCAAGCGTAGCGACCAATCCTTCCTCCTTGTGTTGACTGTCTTTTCCAAGATGCTCTTGATCTCTCTGTTGCTAATCTCCACCTGCCCACTGGTTTGAGGATGATATGGAGTTCCCACTCTATGTGTAATCCCATATTTCTTCATCAAAGAAGCAAATGGGTAGTTATTGAAGTGGCTCCCTCCATCACTTATTATTGCTCGTGGTGTACCAAACCTAGTGAAAATGTTCTCCTGCAAAAACTTGACAACAACTTTGTGATCATTAGTTCGTGAGGGGACAGCCTCGACCCATTTAGACACATAATCCACTCCAACAAGTATATATAAATAACCAAATGAGTTAGGAAATGGACCCATGAAGTCGATTCCCCAAACATCGAAAAGCTCGATTACTTGTATGTTGTGTAGTGGCATTTGGTTTCTAGAAGAGATGTTGCCTGCCCTTTGGCATTTGTCGCAAGTCCTGCAAAAAGAAAAAGCATCTTTGAATACTTTAGGCCAATAAAAACCAGATTGCAATACCTTAAGTGCTGTTCTCTTTGACCCAAAATGTCCTCCACATGCATATTGGTGGCAATGTTGTAGAATACTCCTTTGTTCCTCGTCTGCCACACATCTTCTTATAATTTGATCAGAGCAAAATTTGAATAAATAAGGATCATCCCAATAATAGTGTTTGCTCAGATCCACCAATCTTTTCCTTTCCTGATGTGTCATACCTGGAGGAAAAACATGAGCAGTTAGAAAATTGACAATATCAGCAAACCAGGGGAGTTGTTCAGAGAGATAAGTCGACTGGTTGAGGGACCAGTCGACTGCCCCGAGAGTTTGAACATTTATTTCAAATAGATGTTCATCTGGGAAATTTTCATTCAGCGGGGGCACATTTCTCTCTTCCTCGTGCAGTAATCTGGACATGTGGTCTGCCACAACATTGTCGCTTCCTTTCTTGTCTCTAATCTCAAGATCGAATTCTTGAAGCAACAGCACCCATCTGATTAACCTAGGCTTAGCATCCTTTTTAGCAAACAAATATATCAAGGCAGCATGGTCAGTAAAAACAATAACTTTAGAACCAATTAAATATGATCTAAACTTCTCTACAGCAAAAATAACAGCTAACATTTCTTTTTCGGTGGTAGAATAATTTAGCTGTGCATCGTTTAAAGTTCGAGAAGCATAGTAGATAACATGAGGTTTCTTATTGATTCGTTGACCTAAAACAGCCCCTAAGGCATAATCACTTGCATCACACATGAGCTCAAAAGGATGGCTCCAATCTGGTGCCATGACAATAGGTGCAGAAATGAGAAGAGTTTTCAATGTATTAAAAGCATTTGTACATTCCTTAGTCCATATAAACTCAACATCCTTGGCTAACAAGTCACAAAGGGGTTTGGAGATTTTTGAAAAGTCTTTTATAAATCGTCTATAAAACCCTGCGTGTCCTAGAAAACTCCTAACACCCTTAACTGTAGTGGGAGGGGGTAGTTTTGATATGATGTCAATTTTTGCCTTGTCTACCTCTATTCCTCTTTTTGAAACAACATGCCCCAAAACAATACCTTGTTGTACCATGAAATGGCACTTTTCCCAATTCAGCACTAAATTGCATTCTTCACATCTTTTAAGCACAAGCTGCAAATGGTTAAGGCATTCATCAAAACAAGATCCAAAAACACTAAAATCATCCATAAATATCTCGATGAACCTCTCCACCATGTCTGAAAATATGCTCATCATGCATCTTTGAAATGTAGCTGGAGCATTGCACAATCCAAAGGGCATCCTCCTGTAAGCAAAAGTACCAAAAGGGCATGTAAAAGTGGTCTTTTCTTGATCTTCTGGAGCAATAGCAATTTGATTATAGCCACTATAACCATCTAGAAAACAATAATGACTATATCCTGCTAATCTTTCTAACATTTGATCAATAAAAGGAAGAGGGAAGTGATCTTTCCTGGTTTCATTATTCAATTTCCTGTAGTCAATGCATACCCTCCATCCTGTGGTTACTCTTGTTGGGATAAGTTCATTCTCTTCATTTGTTACCACTGTAACTCCACTTTTCTTAGGAACTACATGTATAGGACTTACCCATTTGCTATCTGAGATAGGATAGATGATGCCAACATCTAGTAGCTTCAAAATTTCTGCTCTTACCACTTCCTTCATGTTGGGGTTGAGCCTTCTCTGTGCCTCTCTGCTAGGTTTTGCATCGTTCTCAAGGAGTATTCTATGCATGCATTTGGATGGACTTATTCCCTTGATGTCTGCAATGGTCCATCCTATTGCATTTTTGTGTTCTCGCAATACCTTCAGCAACTTTTCTTCTTCCTGTGCACTCAAGTTCGCAGCAATTATTACTGGCAACGTCTGGTTCTCGCCTAAAAATGCATGTTTCAAATGATCGGGCAGCTGCTTGAGTTCTATATCTGGACGCTTCTGTACAGTCGACTGGTCCACGTCAGCAGTCGACTTGTGCTGGGTGTCTTGGTTCGGTTGACTGGTTAGAATACCAGTCGGCTTGCTCTGTGCACCAGGCGCCTGATCTGTAGAAAAACAAAGATTATCAGACACAAAGTTTTCAAATAAAGGTGCAGGCTTACCTGAACATGACTGTGGAGTTTCAAGGTGATGTACTGTCTCTGCAATCTCCCAGTCATCGTATTCCTGTTCAACATGAGATAAAGTTAGAGATTGAGTGATTGTGGCTTGTAGTGGTTCAACGCTATGTACCTGAAATGTTTGATGAACAATCTCCTGCACCATATCAATATTATAGCATTCATGATCATCTTGTGGTAATTTTAGTGTATCAAACATTTTAAATTCCACTTTTTCTCCGTTTATCTTCATACTTATAATGCCCTTTTTAACACAAATTTTTATATCAGCTGTACTCATAAAGGGCCTACCTAATATGATCGGTAGAGATGATGACATTGAAGATTCCTCCATATCTAACACAACAAAATCAGCAGGCAAAATAAAATCATTTACCTGAACTAGGACATCTTCTAAAATACCTCTAGGTCTTTTGATGCTGCGATCAGCCAATTGCAAAGTGATGGATGTTGGCTTGAGTTCCCCCAATCCAAGCTTTTCGTAAACAGAATAAGGAAGAAGGTTGATACTTGCCCCCAAGTCTAACAGTGCTTTTTCAAAGAAGTGCTCACCAACTTTGCAAGGAATGGTGAAACTACCAGGATCTTTCAGTTTAGGTGGTAGTTTTCTTAATAATACAGCGCTCACTTCTTCTGTCAAAGCCACATCCTCCTTAACCTGAAATGTTCTTTTGTGAGTACAACAATCTTTCAAAAATTTGGCATAAGAAGGAATTTGTTTAATAGCATCAAGTAGGGGAATATTAATTTCTACCTTTTTGAGAGTTTCAAAGACGTCAAATAAATGTTGTTCTTTCTTTTTATTGACTAACCTTTCAGGGAATGGTGGTGGAACTGTTCCTACTTTTTCACTTACCTTACTTGAACCCAAAGATTTTGATGGTTGTTTTTCTGATTTGTCCGTGCAGTCGACTGTCTTGTAAGAACAGTCAACTGGTTTACTGACTGGCTTGTCTGTGTGTGTTCCAACCATGTTGTCAATTATCTTACCATTTCTTAGGGTTGTGACTGCTTGGAGCTGTTCTTGACCTCCAGGGTTTGGTATGGTTTGTGAAGGAAGTTCACCTGCCTTTCTTTCGCTTAGCTCTTTAGCAATTTGGCCAATTTGTGTCTCCAACTTCTGAATTGCTTGTCCTTGTTGGTTGCTTGTTTGATGTTGTTGTTGGAGCAATTGAAGAACGGTGGACTCAAAATCCAACTTCTTCTGTTCTGGGGCTGGTCGATCAAACCCATTTCCCATCTGAGGGTTTCGTGCATGTCCTTGTGTGAATTGATTCCCTTGATTATTTTGATTATTGCTCCATGAGAAGTTTGGATGATTCCTCCATCCTGGGTTATATGTGTTCGAGTATGGATTATTCTTTGGTGGAAACACTCCTCGACCCACATAGTTCGCGTGCTCCTGATCTGTGAAAGTAGACATGGGACATGTATCAGTTGTATGATCTAAATGCGAGCAAATTGCACACATTTCATTTGTTTGAGTTTTAACTCCACCCATTGTCGACATTGCATTAACAAGCATATCAATTTTCTTATTCATGTTTGCCATTTCTAATTGAATGTTATTATTATTAGAGATCTCGTAAACTCCCTGTTTTTTCATAGGTCCCCTTCTTGTTGAGAATTGTTGGGAGTTCTCGCTGAGTTCTTCAAAAAGTTCAATGGCTTCTTCTCCACTTTTCCGCATCAAAATTCCATTGCAAGCTGCATCAACAATTGCTTTGTTAGTGTCATTTAAACCTTCATAAAAAGCTTGTACCTGATCATCCTTAGGCAGATTGTGAGTAGGACACTTGAGAAGCTTGCTTTTGAAGTCCTTCCATGCCTCGAAGAATAAATCTCCATCCTTTTGTTGGAAGAGTTGAATCTCCCTTTTCAGCTGTTTGGTCTTTTGGGCTGGAAAGAATTCTTTCAAAAATTTCGTTGCCAATTGCTCCCATGAATTAATTGATCCTGGTTCCAAAGAATTATACCACAACTTAGCATTAAGTTTTAAAGAAAAAGGAAACAAGATTAACCTGATTTGTTCAGCGGTAAGCCCTTGGACGCTTTGTGTCCTGCAAAGATCGAAAAAGTCTTGCAAGTGAAGATGAGGTTCTTCATCTGGTTTGCCACTAAAGTGGGGAACCATACTAAGTAAATGAGGAGATAGGTGCATGTTCCCTGTGGCATTAGGTTGAAAAGCAATGCAGGAAGGTTGCTCAATATTCTTAGGAGTGAATTTGTCCTGCATTGGCACTCGATTTTGTATTTCTTCAGCCATTGTTGTCTGTGAGATTAGTCTCTGTGCAGTCGACTGTCTCCTGGTACCAGTCGACTGGTTGGCTGCAACTAGCTTACCTAGTCTGTGCAAAGTTCGTTCTGTTTCTGCGTCAATAGGTAGTAGCTCTGGTCGAAGTGATCGTCTACCGTGCATTCACCGAAGTCCTGTAACCTAAAAGAAAAATTATTAATAAAAGAAAAGAAAAACTAATAAAAATTCTACTGACTTGTAAGTTAAAATACTAAACAATCCCCGGCAACGGCACCAAAAACTTGTTGTTGGAAATCTAGCTACCTAAATAAATAGACTAACTAGACACAAATTATAAAACCTCGCAAGTGCACGAATCGAATCGTAGTAATAGCAAGGGTCGATCCCACAGAGATTGTAGACTTCAACTTACTAATCAATAAAAACTAATAATAAAAATGAAGAAGAGTTATTGTAATATTCTAAAAGAACTAAAAGATTAAAACTAAGATGAGAGGTGTTGAATCACAAATATCTCTTGAATAGTTGGGTTGTTGATCTCCACCAATAGTTAGTAATACTAATTTGCCTTCTGAATTTACTTCTAATTACTCATGTTGTTCACTTCAAGGGCATGGTATCTACTCCTTAAAGTACTGTTTCCCTAAGCCAAGAATTAGGCATGGTATCTACTCTAATTCGTTTCTTTCATCAAGTATTTAGCATGGTATCTACTAAGTTGTACTTGAAGAAAACATAAGATCAGTGGAAACGAACAAACACTCAAGGTTCTAGAAATTGGTATCAGATCTAGATCCCTTAAGTTGATTGAACCAAGAACCCCTAAAGATTCTTTTGTTACAAATTATGAGCACGAGATTCGGTCATCTCAATATGCTTCATATAACAGATTAGATAAAGGATAACATAAACTTGATATTCTCACGTGCTGTATGTCAGTCGACTGGCTCTCACCTCAGTCGACTGCTCTCAGACTTCGAGATCAAGTTTGATGATCATTAATCTATGTCAATTCAACCAGATTCAATCAATAAGTGATATGGCTAAAAATGAGGTTAGATCGGAACCGTCCAGATAGATCACGAATCTTGAGGTACGGGGGTAAAACGGTAATTTCACACGCAGATAGGTCCGAAACGGGTACTGGGTCTCCTTCTCATAGATCCACTAACCCGCGAACGGATCCACCTCAGCTGGGTACGGGTTTCAACCCGCTACCAACCCGATCCGACAAGATACAATCAAGGTCCCTGATTAGATCTAAATCAACGGCCATGATTCGCAGCTATCTTTTCACTGGGGATTAGGGATTAAATTCCTTAACTGACTATAGGGGATATACCTTATCAGATTACATGCCTTATCTGATTACGGGGAATATTCCTCATCTAATCACGGGGATTACATTCCTAAAACCAGTCCCTAAGACGCCTATAAATACCCCTCACCCATCTCCATTAAGAGGTAATCAATCTTTCTCTAGTTAAACGCTCTTTCATAATCATTTCTGGTTACTGACTTGAGCGTCGGAGGGTGCGTCGCCGGGATCAACCCCGGTGTCTCGCACTTCCTTGCAGGTGAACGGCGGGAGTCAACGGTCAAGCTCCGGCGGAACAGGTTAGGTGTTTGCTATTCAGGTTTTCTACGAACTCACAAATTCATCTGCTTGCCCCCACACCGAATTTAGCGGCAACAGATTGGCGCCGTCTGTGGGAAACTAACGAATAGAGACCTCTCCTCTTCCCGGTGAACAGGTTTTCTCCAGCCATGCCGCCTCGCAGAGTCAGATCTAGGGGCTCCAACCGAGCGCCCAACCCTGACCAGCAAGAGGTCCTTCCTGATCCCACTCAGCAACAAGGGCAGCTCCCTCCTACCGTGGAAGAGCCGCTCCAGCGGAACTCTCCACATCCTGATCCGAAGGGGCCTAACCCCCAGAAACAGCCTCTTCATCCAGAGAACATACCCAACCACACTGCCTCCAGTGCCTCCATGGCCTCCCATCATCCCCGAGCCTCTGGTCGCCCCAATGCCCATCCCAGACGCCCGGAGGATAAGGACCTTCGTCACCATCTGGACGAAAAGCGGGCTCGGGGAGAAGCCTCCCACCAAGAACGATCCCCCCGACACCGGGGACACAGGGGGTCCCCCGCCCGGAGAGGGAGAAAAGACTCCCCCGATCACTACCGAAGGAGGCACTCACCAGCAGGTCGGCAGCAGCATCGGAACAATGAGGCACCCATCACCCGTGCCGAGTTCCAGCAATTCCAAGCTATGGTACAACAGGCCCTCAATCTCCGTCAGAATCCCAATGAGCCGAGGGCCCCCTCCCCTCGTCCGGTCCGGAGCCCTCGCCAACGTTCCCCTTCTCCTCGACCCGCTCCTACCAATTCCAGACGCACCCCAAGTCCTCGTCGTACCCGAGACTATCGTCGCCGCAGCCCTCGCTCCCCATCCTACGAAGACGAGTCCCGTGGCTCGGCAGACCACCGCCGGAGAGATGACACAATGAATCGCCGCTTGAACGAGGTGGAAAAACTCTTGGGACAGATAAACTGAGAAGAAGAACTCAGGGGGAGGACCCTCCGTCCTAGCCAACCCCCGTTCTCCCGGACCATAGTGGATACTCCTGTCCCCTTCGGTTTCAAACCTCCCCAGTTCGAGAACTACACTGGAGAAACCGATCCAGTTGACCACATCGAAGGCTTTAAGACTTTGATGCTCCTCCACCAAGCGTCCGACGCCCTCCTCTGCAAAACATTCCCTGCAACTCTGAAAGGCCCAGCTCGAGAATGGTACTCTCGTCTTGCCCCGGCGTCAATATTCTCCTTCGAACAGTTCGAAACCCTGTTCATCACCCATTTCGTCAGCAGCCGAAGGGCCGAGAAGACCAGCATTTCCCTGTTGCACCTCCGTCAGCAGAAGGGGGAGAAATTGAGGGACTACGTGAAGAGGTTCACAGCCGAGGCCAGAACCATCGCATCCCTCGACCAATCCGTTGCTACCGCGGCGTTCCAGTCCAACATCCTAAATTCCAACCTCCGCTCCTCCCTCGCCAAAAAACCGCCGCACGACTTTTCAGACCTCCTCCTCCGCACTGAAAAATACATCCGAGCAGAAGAGGCCGAGGAACCGCCCAACTGGGAAGCAACCGCCTCCGGGTCTAAGAGGAAGGGAACGGAAGAAGAGGGACCCAAAAAGTTTCAGAAGGATAATGCTGGCCAGCGCCGGCCTCCCCCTAGATTTGAAAAGTTTACTCCCCTCACCACAAACATCTCCGCCATTTTCATGGAAGTCGAAAAAGAAGGGGTCCTACCCCCAGCTCCAAAGATGAACACCCCAGCCAAAAGGAGGGATAAAGACAAATGGTGCCGTTATCACCGGGACCATGGGCATGACACCAACGACTGTCGGGCTCTGAGAAACGAGATCGAAGCCCTTATCCAGAGGGGGCAGCTGGCGAAGTTTGTGAGAAAGGATGGAGCCGAACTTCCTCCCCAGCCTCGGGGGGCTAACAAACGTCCAGAACGGGAAGAGACACCAGAGTTCGAGGAAGAGCGAGTCCTCCACCTTATCCATGGGGGTCCCATGGGGGGCTCCTCGAACTCTTCTCGGAAAGCCTTTATTAGAGAAGTGAATTCTGTCCGAGCCACCCCTCCCCCCAAAGGACTCGGAGTGCCCGTCACCTTCTCTGACGAAGATCTCGAGGGCGTCCGCACCCCGCATTGCGACGCACTCGTCATCAACCTTCACATGGCCAATTTCAAAGTCGAAAGGATCCTTGTAGACAACGGCTCCTCCGTAAACATCCTATTCCTCGATGCTTTTAAGGGGCTGAAGCTCTCCCGAGACAGACTGAAACCTGCCGGGTATACGCTCCATGGGTTCACGGGAGTGCCGGTGACGATCGAAGGAGTGATTACCCTAGATGTCACAGCAGGCAAAACTCCTACTACCCGCACGGAGTCAATGGATTTCATGGTCGTGGATGTCCCAGCGGCCTACAACGTCATTCTGGGTCGGCCCGGCCTAGCCGCCCTCGAGGCCGTCCCTTCTGCCTATCATCTCAAAATGAAATTCCCCACTCGGGCCGGAGTGGGAGAAGTTAAGGGCAATCAGGAACAGGCCCGTAAGTGTTACATGACTTCCACACTCGGACCCGTCCTCTCCTTAGAAACACTCGAGATCCCACAGGATGCTACCCGACCGACTCCCGAGCCTGTAGATGAGCTGGAGGAAATACTCTTCTCGGAGCAGGAGCCGACCCGTAAGTTTTATGTCAGCAAGGCCCTTCCGTCCGCACTACATTCAAATATTGTCAGATGCATCCGAGCCAACCAAGACCTCTTCGCATGGTCAGCGGCGGACATGCCCGGTATCTCCGAAGAACTCTTGGTCCACCGCCTCAGCGTTGATCCGGGGTCCAAACCGGTCCAGCAGAAGAGGCGCAAGTTCGTCCCCGAGCGCCAGCTCGCCATCAAACTCGGAGGTAGACAAATTGCTGAAAGCCCGATTCATACAGGAGGTGAATTATCCGGAGTGGTTGTCAAACGTTGTCATGGTGAAGAAATCCAATGGAACGTGGAGAATCTGTATTGATTTCACTGACCTCAACAAGGCCTGCCCTAAAGATCCCTTCCCTCTGCCGAGCATTGACACTCTGATTGACGCAACCTCGGGGCATGAGCTCCTTAGCTTCATGGACGCTTTCTCGGGTTACAATCAGATAAGGATGTTTCCCCCGGATATTCCGAAGACGTCTTTTGTGACAGACCAAGGACTCTATTGCTACCGAGTCATGCCGTTCGGCCTGAAGAACGCAGGGGCAACGTATCAACGTCTCGTCAACAAGGTATTCCGGGCCCAGATTGGTCGGAACATGGAAGTCTACGTGGACGACATGCTTGTAAAAAGCATCCGAGGCGTTGATCATGAGACCGACCTCCAAGAAGCGTTCGATGTTTTGAGAAAGCACAATATGAGACTCAATCCGAACAAGTGTGCGTTCGGCGTCTCATCAGGCAAGTTCCTCGGCTTTATGGTTAGCCAACGAGGAATAGAGGCAAATCCGGAGAAGATCAGGGCCATACTGGACATGGCCCCGCCTAGAAACGTCAAAGAAGTTCAGAAACTGACAGGTCGTTTAGCCGCTATTGGGCGCTTTTTGTCGAAGTCCGGGGAGAAATGCCTCCCGTTCTTCAAAGCCCTAAGGGGGACTAAGGGGTTCGAGTGGGGACAGCCACAACAAGATTCCTTCGACCAGCTTAAAGCTTACCTCGTCAATCCGCCCCTTCTCAGCAAACCCGTACCGGGCGAACCCCTCTACCTCTACTTGGCAGCCTCGGAACAGACACTAAGTGCGGTCTTAGTCAGGGAAGAAGAAAGAACTCAGAAGCCCATTTACTACGTCAGCAAAGTGCTCCGGGACGCCGAGATCCGATACCCGAAAATTGAGAAAATAGCCTACGCCCTGATAATGGCTGCAAGGAAGCTTCGGCCATACTTCCAGTCTCATTCGGTGGTCGTTCTTACCGACCAGCCGTTGAAACAAATCCTTCACAAGCCAGAGACATCCGGCCGCCTCATGAAGTGGTCGATCGAGCTGAGCCAACACGATATTACTTATCAGCCTCGAACCGCCATCAAGGCGCAGGCGCTGGCCGAGTTCATAGTGGAAACGACTATCCCCGACCCTGGACCGACAACGAAGGGCCCGCCTATCTGGTCGGTATATGTCGATGGATCCTCTTGCAACGAGGGGAGCGGGGCTGGAGTCATCCTGGCGGGCCCAGACGACTTTGTCCTTCAATACTCCCTCCGGATAAACTTTAAAGCCTCGAATAACGAGGCCGAATACGAGGCACTCATAGCCGGCCTCGGGATGGCCCGAAACGCAGGAGCGCGACGCCTGCAGATCTTCAGCGACTCTCAGTTGGTCGTCAACCAGGTCCTCGGTGAGTACGAAGCCCGCGATGACAGGATGGCAAAGTACTTGGCCAAAGTGAAGAGCCTCATGGCGCATTTCGACGAGGCCCTCATCCGAAGAATCCCCAGAGAGGAAAATACCCAGGCCGACGCCCTGTCCAAATTGGCTTCCTCATCCCTGCAAGGCCTCGAACAAACTGTTCTAATAGAAGTCCTCCTCAGGCCAAGCATAGAGGACGAGGCTTTTAACTCCGTCGAAACACTGCCACTTCCCCTCGAAGATAATTGGATGAAGCCCCTCATCGAGTTTTTAAGAGACGGACTCCTCCCAAGGGATCCGAAGGAAGCCCGAAAGATAAGGACCCGAGCCGAGCGTCACATACTGGTCGAAGGCGTTCTGTATAAACGCTCCTTCACCCAGGTGGATGGCCGGCCCTATCTCAGATGCCTCTCCCCCAGACAAGCCGACTACGCCTTGCAAGAGCTCCATGAGGGCATCGGCGGAGCCCATTCCGGCTCCAGAGCCTTGGCGCGCAAAGTGTTAAACTACGGGTATTACTGGCCCACTCTCCTACGGGACGCCGAACAACACGTTCGGCAATGCACATCCTGCCAGAAGTATTCCGACATCCGACGCCTTCCACAAGCGCCACTCTCCTCCCTATCAAGTCCGATCCCCTTTGCAATGTGGGGGATGGACTTACTTGGGCCATTTCCACCGGCCCCCGGGCAATTGAAGTTCCTAGTCGTGGCAGTCGACTATTTCTCGAAATGGGTAGAGGCCGAGCCCTTGGCTACGATTACCGAACATAGAGTCGTTCAATTCTTCTGGAAAAATGTAATCTGCCGGTTCGGTGTTCCCCGAGTCATAGTTACAGATAACGGTACGCAGTTCGCTGGAGCTGCCTTCCGAGCTTTATGTGAAGACCTAGCCATACAGCACCGCTTCTCCTCAGTCTCCCATCCCCAGTCAAATGGCCAAGCCGAGAATGCCAACCGGCAGATCCTCTCCGGCATCAAGAAGAGACTCGACAAGTGCGCCAAGGGATTGTGGGTCGATCAGCTGCCTAATGTGTTGTGGAATTACCGAACCACGAAGCGGACTCCGACAGGCGAGAGTCCGTTCAATCTCACCTATGGGTCCGAGGCCCTCATCCCACTAGAAGTTGGAATACCCTCTCCTCGCCTGATAGCCTTCGAAGAAGAACAGAATGCCAGGGAACTCAGGACGAGCCTAGATTTGATAGACGAAATTCGGGAAAGGGCAGCCATACGGCAGCAAGGTTACCGAAGAAGAATCGAACTAGCCTACAACAAACGGGTCCGCCCAACCGACCTGAAAGAGGGGGATCTGGTCCTCCGAAAGCTGGCCATTTCGTTCCCCGGACAGAAGAGCAAACTGGCCCCAAATTGGGAGGGACCGTACAAAGTATCCAAAGTGATCCGCCCAGGTGCGTACAAGCTAGAAGACCTTGAGGGTAGAGAAATTCCGAGGACTTGGAACGCCGACCATCTTTTGAAATACCAAGAGAAGGCAACCCCGCCTGTCTAAGTAACTCGAGATGTCGGGCCACAACTCCTGCTACTAGTAATTTTTCCTTTCTTTTTTCATTGTAATAACGGCTAGCAACTTTAGAAGCAGCCGACCATTAGATATTAATAAATAAATAAAGTTCTTTTTATTATCGCGTACTTTCGCCTCTAATTCCCTTATCACACGATGGTTCGGAGTCCAGCACTCGGCTCGACTCTCCCACCTCGGCACGTCTATAGACGAGCCGGGGAAAGATCGCCGTCCGAAATTGCTCCTGCAGCCGTCGAATGGATCGGAGTCCAACACTTGGCTCGATTCTACTTCGCAAGTTCGCTCCTAAGCGGACTAGAAGTAGCTCGCCATTCGAAACTGCTCCTGCATCCCTAAAACCAGTATAACGCTCGGACCTCTCCGACACCCCCGCTCGATCTCGCCGACTCACCCTCGATCTGGTCGGAATTAGGTACGAATCACAGCCCTCGCCTGCCGAACCGAGGTACCGGGTTACCGACCCTCGTATATGGCAAAAAATCGTTCCGAGGCGAAGCCACCGTCAGATCGCCTCAGAAAGTGCGCCAGGACCTGATGGGCGGAGCTCATTCAGCCACGTGTCCACAAAACGACAAGATAGTGTTTTCTTGGGAACTGGACCCGCCTAAAGATCCGTGCAAACATCAGACGTCCCTGATTAGGCCACGTGGGCGGGGTCGGGAAGCGACAACGCCTTAAGCAACCAGACCAACCCCATGGTTCACAAACACAGCGAAAAAGGAAAATTCGAGGATGAGGAGTTCGGCGAAGCAAACACCTCATGGTTCGTCCTAAAGCTACTCTAGCTGACGACCATAGCACGAACAAGAAGACAGCCAAAAACAATTCACATAAAACAACTCCAATGCCATTAACAAGTCGGATAAAAGTTACAAAGCGGATTACAACAGCAAAAAATTGCAAGTAGGATTACAACTCGAACTTGCAAGCAAGATCACAACACAGTAACGCGATCAGCCCGTTACTTCCGGGGAAGAGGAATACTCCGTTTTAGAGACACTTTGGGTCGGCGCTTCTTCACCTCCGAGCTCGAATCCAAGCCGACGAACCGGGACGCCTCCTCATCACTAGCCCTAACGGTCGCTCCTACCGAAGCACCGCTTGAAGACACCGCCACACCGCTTTGGGCATCGGCGGCCGTCCTGCCTACGATAGGGGTCCGGCTCGCCGCTTGGTAGAACGTGATCCCTCGCTCGATCTCCTCGCGGGTGCACGAGGTGCTCCGGACGTTTGGCCTTACCGGCTGGGGCTTAAGCCGCGCAACTTCTTCCTCCAGTTCGACGATGCGGTCTTTCAAAGTGTCATCCTTTACTATCACTTTAAACCGAGGAAGTTTCGCCGAACCGGGATATTCGGCACTGTCGGAAATAACGCGGCGCAAATGAGTCACTTCGATACTCTTGTCTACAGTCACCCTCTGCAACTCTTCCACCTTCCTCGCTAAGCCGTCCCGTTCGGCCAGAACTCGAGCAAGCTCTTCTTTCCTAGCAGATAGCTCAGCCTCGACTATCCGTAGGTCGTGCAGTTCAGCTAAAGTCTCGCCGTGCCTAATCTCCAAGTTGTGAAGCATCCTCCTCGTCAGGTCAACCTCACCCTCGAGGCGATCCTCCCGAGATTGCTTAAACAACTCCGCTCGGCGCTGGTCGGCCGAGGTGTTACAAGTCGGCTCGGCAATCTGAAATTAAAAAGAGATAGCATTGGAATACCACCGAGCCAAACACTTAGACAAATTTCGGAGTCAAAACACTTTTCATTCATTAAAAGGCGGTGGCCAGTCCGCAAAAAGGCATTACAATGATCGGAAGAAGAAACGCCGAAAAACTACAAAAACTTTGTAAGGGGATCAGGGGTCCACCTTCGTCGCCGCATCGACCACGGGCGCGTCGGCGGGGGGCCCGTTGACCTGCACGTCCGCCGCAGTCTCTCCACCCCGCCCTTCCTCGCCTTCGCCTTCGGCCTCATCATCCTCGCCTTCCTCCCCTTCGTCATCCGAGGTCGGCGTCGGAAACAATTGGTAGCCGACCCGCTCGAAGCCGGGGACGCGTTCCTGCACGTGGTCGAGGGCCAACTGATAAGACTTCTCCATGTTTTCGGCCATATGCCTCTTCGCCTCCTCCTCGACCTCCTTCTCCACCTCGGCTCGGATTTTCGTCGCCAGAGCCTCCTTCTCTGCTCTCTCCTCGGCCAAGGACTTCAGCGCCGCTGCTAAGTCTTCGGCGGCCTTGGCGGCCTTGGCAGACTCCGCATCGAACCGCTCCTTGGCCTTCTCCAAATCCGACCCGAGATCCGCGACCCGTACCTCCAAGGCCTCAGCCCTCCTCTGCTCGGCCTCAAGCTCTTTGACCGCCCTGACCTTCGCCAGCCTGTCCTTGTCGCTTGCAGACTTCAGATCCTTCTCCTGCGCGGCGAACGTCTCGAGGAGGTGGCCGAAGTGGCAAGTGGCCTACAAAGACAACAACCAGTAAAACACATGCCGAGCTGCAGACTTAGAGAAATTGGCAATGCACTTACCGAAACGAGTGACCGCGCGATTTCGAAGGTGTCGTCACCGACCGTCCCCGCCTTCAGCGCAGCAACGTCCTTCGGGGTCGCCAAATGTTTGACAACCTGCACTGACATCTGCGAGTTGCCGAGGAACCCATCATGGTTCTTCACTCGCCAGTTCGGCACGAACAGCTGCTTGTGCTGCTCTGTCAAGATCTCTTCGGCGGCCTGGGTTAGGGGCGGTGCCTCGATCGACAACGCCGCGTTCACATCAAAGGCTCCCTCGATCCCGCCAGGAACCGAAGAAGACGGAGGCACCTCGGCGACGACCAACTCCGAGGGCGCCTCCATGGTCGGAGGAGGAGGAGGGACGGATGAAGCGACGGCAGGTGCCGGGGCTGACGAAACAGCCGCGGCCGCCCTCTTCCTCTTCTTCCCCCCGGCCAGCTTAGACCTGTCCGCCATCATGGCGTTGAAGTCGATCTTCATGCTTTCTGCAGCGGATCAAAAAGAAAAAGGGGGGGGGGACAAGTTAGCCGAAAACTTGAAAAATAATGACAATTAAAAACGAGACGTCAGGAGCATACTCGGGTCGATAGGGCTTAGGCCGGACCCGAACAACACCTCCTCCGACAAATCCCTCCAACTCAGTATCGGAAGAGCCAATATCTTCCTCGCCACCTCTTCCTCGGCATCGGATAGAACAGGGTCGGAGCGCGCGAAATTCGGCACCTCCACCTTCCAACGGGTCGGAATGGGCCTAATCGCCTCGCCCCTGACTATAAAATACTTCTCCTTCCAACCCTTAATCGAGTCAGGATTCTCGACAATCTTAACTCCCCTCCTCGGCCCCAAAAAGTATCGGTACTCCGTCTTGTGCTGACGGTTTACTCGATACAATCCTCGGAAGACCGTAAGATCCGGCTTCACCTCGGCTCGATAGCACTGGAGCATAAAGGCGTTCACATGGCGCCATGTGTTCGGCGTGAACTGGGTCGGCGCTAGGCAATACCAGCCGAGGATCTCGAGGATGAATGGGTGCAGAGGGAAGCGCAACCCGGCATGAAGAGAATCAACGTCGAACATACACATGTCCGAAGACGGCAACCCAGAGTTCGCTCGCATCCCCGGACCTGGAACAATCAGTTTGTACTCCGGAGGAATAGCGAAAGCCCTTCTAACCCGGAGCAGGTCCTGCTCGGATACCAGAGTGATGAGCTCATCCGCTTCGGTGGCAAGTTCGGGATTAGGTTCTTCGACAATTTTGGACTTCCCATATACCGCCTTCTCCAGCAAGTCGCCCTCGTACTGCCTAACCCCTGAGTGACCGGACAGAACAGAAGGGTACCGTCCTATCTCGGGTGCCTGCTTCGGATTCTCCACAATCATCTCCACAATGGGGGACTGGCTCTGCACCCTCCTCTTCTTCCTCCCCTTCTCCGTCCCGACTACGGACGGTTCGGCGGCTTGCTTACCCTTCCTCCTAATCTCCGACCTCCTCCTCTCCTCGGCACTCTCGTCGCCCGAAGACGAGGCCCCACTGCCCGAATCTACTCGAGACATCTAAAGGAAAATTACTCAGACTAAGTAAACTGACCTCTTGAAGTGACGTCTACGGTCGGAATGCTCTGCCGGAAATCGCCTGGCCCACGCGACAGCTAACGGAAGCGCCTCAGAGAGAAAATCGCCGCTAGCAGAGAACTTAGAGATCGAAAGTAAAAATCTTGAGTAAAAAAGTGAGAAATGAGCTTTGAGAGTAAGGGTGAGCGTCTTTTAACCCCTAGCAAGTTGGGCCTCCTTGGGAAACGCAAAAAGCCCAATAGGGAGCGGAAGCGACAGGCGGAAAAGATACGAAGCTCACTCAAGGCAAGAAACTCTTCAAAATGACAAGGCAACGCCCCGGCTACGGAACTCCGTACCTCGGCCAGACAACTTCCTAAAGCCGAACCGAGGTACCGGGGTACCGACCCTCGTATATGGCAAAAAATCGCTCCGAAGCGAAGTCACCGTCGGATCTCCTTAAAACTCACGACGAAATCTGATGGACGGTTCAGATTGTGCCACGCCCACAAAATGACAAGATAGCGTTTTCTCGTGATCTGAACCCCATCCTCGAGATGCGCGTCAAGATGGACCGCCCGGATCCAGCCACGCGTCCCTCCTCGCCGACTGCCCTCGGATCGACCGGCCGAGCTACCGGACAGCTCAGCCGAACCACCGAGCCACTAAGAGCCGAGGAGGCGACCCCTCAGGAGAGGAGCTCCAAAACACACAACTCTATGGCTCGACCAGTCAAATTCGAATGCGCCGAGCCGAGATACCGGGGTACTGACCCTCGTATATGGCAAAAAATCGCTCCGAAGCGAAGTCACCGTCGGATCTCCTTAAAACTCACGACGAAATCTGATGGACGGTTCAGATTGTGCCACGCCCACAAAACGACAAGATAGCGTTTTCTCGTGATCTGAACCCCATCCTCGAGATGCGCGTCAAGATGGACCGCCCAGATCCAGCCACGCGTCCCTCCTCGCCGACTGCCCTCGGATCGACCGGCCGAGCTACCGGACAGCTCAGCCGAACCACCGAGCCACTAAGAGCCGAGGAGGCGACCCCTCAGGAGAGGAGCTCCAAAACACACAACTCTATGGCTCGACCAGTCAAATTCGAATGCGCCGAGCCGAGATACCGGGGTACCGACCCTCGTATATGGCAAAAAATCGCTCCGAAGCGAAGTCACCGTCGGATCTCCTTAAAACTCACGACGAAATCTGATGGACGGTTCAGATTGTGCCACGCCCACAAAACGACAAGATAGCGTTTTCTCGTGATCTGAACCCCATCCTCGAGATGCGCGTCAAGATGGACCGCCCAGATCCAGCCACGCGTCCCTCCTCGCCGACAGCCCTCGGTTCGCCCGGCCGAGCTACCGGACAGCTCAGCCGAGCCACCGAGCCACTAAGAGCCGAGGAGGCGACCCCCCAGGAGAGGAGCTCCAAAAAACACAACTCCGTGCCTCGGCCAGACAACTTCGTAGTGCCGAGCCGAAGTACCGGGGTACCGACCCTCGTATATGGCAAAAAACCGCCCCGGGGCACATCAGCCGTTGGATCTTGTCAAAAAACGCGCTCGTCGTGATGGACGGTCCAGATTTGGCCACGTCCACTAAACGACAAGATAACGTTTTTTGGGGATCCACGCTAATATGGACGGCCCAGATTATGCCACGTACTTCGGAACCGCCGAGCCGAAGCACCGATCCAACAAGTCGAAGCACCGACCCACCGAACCGAGGTGCCGAGACACCGAGCCAGGAGTGCCGGGGTACCGACCCTCGTATATGGCAAAAAACCGCTCCGAGGCATGTCAGCCGTTGGATCTTGCCAAAAAACGCGCTCGTCACGATGAACGGCTCGGATGATGCCACGTACTTCGGAACCGCCGAAGCACCGAGCCATACAAACCGAGGTGCCGAGGCGCCGAGCCGAGGTACCGGGGTACCGACCCTCATATATGGCAAAAAACCACTCCGAGGCATGTCAGCCGTTGGATCTTGCCAAAAAGCGCGCTCGTCATGATGAACGGCTCAGATGATGCCACGTACTTCGGAACCGCCGAGGCACCGAGCCATACAAACCGAGGTGCCGAGGCGCCGAGCCGAAGTACCGGGGTACCGACCCTCGTATATGGCGAAAAATCGTTCCGACCCATATCAGCCGTTGGATCTCGTCAAAAAACGTGCTCGTCATGATGAACGGCCCAGATTTGGCCACGTCCACTAAACGACAAGATAGCGCTTTACGGGGATCCGCGCTGAGATAGACGGCCCAGATGATGCCACGTACTTCGGAATCGTCGAGCCGAAGCACCGAGCCATTCGAACCGAAGTGCCGAGACGCCGAGCCGGACTGCCGGAGTACCGAACCTCACATACGGCGAAAGAGCGAGCCGAAGAACAGGGGCCACTCGATCCCTCCGAAAATCGCGCTGCGCTCTGATCAAAGGCTCTGATGACGCCACGTCATAAATAGGTATATAAAATCAATTTTTATTTATTTTAATCGTTTTATTTATTTAAAAATTGCGAAAAAATCACCAAAAATTCAGGAAAATTCACGGGGAAATCTAGAAAATAATTTTAAATTCAGGGTAATATTTTCGAACCCCTGAACGAACAATTATTGCCTGGAATGTATCGTGAGGGCCCCCGGACGACTGGTTAACACGTCGCAAAATTAAATAAATAATCCGAAAAAAGTAGATAAAGACCGTTGGGCACTCAAGGATGCTTAAAAACAAATTGCGAAAACACACTACTACCCCCTTTAAGATTCGAAACCCTCCATTTGGACTCCGATACAGCTCCACCAGCCATTAGAACAGCTAAACTACTCCTCAAAGGCTGATCAAACTCAGTCTTTAGGAGTGGGGGGCTCGTGATATGGCTAAAAATGAGGTTAGATCGGAACCGTCCAGATAGATCACGAATCTTGAGGTACGGGGGTAAAACGGTAATTTCACACGCAGATAGGTCCGAAACGGGTACTGGGTCTCCTTCTCATAGATCCACTAACCCGCGAACGGATCCACCTCAGCTGGGTACGGGTTTCAACCCGCTACCAACCCGATCCGACAAGATACAATCAAGGTCCCTGATTAGATCTAAATCAACGGCCATGATTCGCAGCTATCTTTTCACTGGGGATTAGGGATTAAATTCCTTAACTGACTATAGGGGATATACCTTATCAGATTACATGCCTTATCTGATTACGGGGAATATTCCTCATCTAATCACGGGGATTACATTCCTAAAACCAGTCCCTAAGACGCCTATAAATACCCCTCACCCATCTCCATTAAGAGGTAATCAATCTTTCTCTAGTTAAACGCTCTTTCATAATCATTTCTGGTTACTGACTTGAGCGTCGGAGGGTGCGTCGCCGGGATCAACCCCGGTGTCTCGCACTTCCTTGCAGGTGAACGGCGGGAGTCAACGGTCAAGCTCCGGCGGAACAGGTTAGGTGTTTGCTATTCAGGTTTTCTACGAACTCACAAATTCATCTGCTTGCCCCCACACCGAATTTAGCGGCAACAATAAGTAATTAGAAGATCTCAGAAGAATATAGCACTACATAACTACGGTTTCGATCTACCCAACTATGAAATTAGTTCCACATAATAATAACTTTATTGCTTAACAAGTTTGAATACATGATCAACATAAAAAGAATAAAGAGAGAAGAAGGAATAAACTAATGGATTCCGGCAATATGGTCGACTGGCTGTCACACAGTCGACTGCCTTCTGGTTGCTGGATCTTCTCTCTTCTTTCTTCGATGTTGATGGAGTGATGCTCTCGATGCTTGTTCAGGAACTTGGTGATTGAGTCGCTTCCCAGAGATGTATGATCCTCGGATGGAGTCGTGGAGTGGAGCGAGAGCCCGTTCAAGCGATGGTATTCTGATATTTATAGAACACGGCTGAGAATTAGGGTTTCCACTTTTTCAGGAAGATCCTTCTTTATTTGATTTGATGATTAATATCTTTCTCTTTTCTCCTTTCTTTCCTTATCTGTTCACCACGTCCACTTGGAAACACCCTGTCTTTAGATTTGATTTGCTGTATAAAATCTTGATCCAAGTATATTTGAAATTAGATGCAGGTGTATCTTTGAAGATTTTATCTGTTTACTCCGCCGCAGACCAGTCGACTTGTCTTCGAACCAGTCGACTGAGTCGAGACTTCTGTAGATTTCATCTTTGATCAGGCCAGTCGACTGCTCTTGGGAATAAGTCGACTGTGTCGAGAGTAGTGGAAAATCAGCTTCTCTTGTTCAGTCGCCTATGTTGGGGAACCAGTCGACTTATCCTCTGCAGTTCTTTGTGTATTATCCTTGAAGTCCTGAAACTGCTTCGTTTTGCTGTTATAAGCTGTTTCCTATGGAAAAGAGAAAATAAGAGTTAAATACCATATATAGAGCTTTTAAATGTCTAATTCTATTAAGATTATTGCTCTAAAAAGTGAATAATAATGTGTTCATCACCCAAGTCCTAGACTTCGGGGGTTCTAGTGAACGAATTCTCGAACACTCAACATACAACAGACAAGTGCAAGAAGCCGAGCCCAAAAAGTTGAAGTTTTTCATTCATTACAAAAAGTAGCGGTGGCCAGTCCGCTATTAGGTGTTACACAAAAAAAAAAAAAAAAAAAAGACGGGATCAATGCTCGACCTCTTTCCCGGGACGGCGAGAAGGGGTCGAGGGCGACGCCTCCGAAGGGGCAACCGTCGCCAAGGGGGTGACCACCGACCCCTGAGCTCCGGCGGCTGGATCGACCAATGGCTCGTCGTCGCCTCTTTCCTCCTCTTCTTCTTCCCCCTCCGATTCGGGGTCAAAGCCTTCGACGTACCCCGGGAAAAGCCGCCAACCCGAGACGTCAACAGTGGGGTAGGCCTCCGTCACCCGGGCGAGCGCGTCGGCGAAAGCTTTGGCCATGTTCACGGCGAGGTAGCCCTGCGCCTTCTCCAAGGTCGCATCCTCCGCCTTTTTCACCGCCGCCGCTTGGGCCTCGGCCGCCTCCGTCATCTGCTTGGCCGCCTCCTCCTTCTGCTGCCGAAGCTGGTCCTCCAGCGTCTTGACCCGGTCCTCAAGGTAGGTTGCCCTCGCCGACTTCGCCTCAAAGTTCAGCTCGAGTTTGTCGAGCTCGCCCCGGATCTTGTCCCTCTCCTTCCGGGCCTGGTCGTTCTCCTTCTTCATCTCCTTCTCCTGGGCCGCCAACCTCTCGGTAAGGTGCCCGAAGTGAACAACGATCTGCGAATAGAATGCAAATATTCACAAAAATTACGAACTTAAGAAGGTCGGCATGAAGAGGAGGGAGCTCGGCTCAGCACTTACCGACACCGCCGAGCGCGCTATCTCGATGATGTCGTCTCCCTCTCGTCCGGCCTCCATCGCCGCGCGATCCTTCAGCGTGGCGAGGTGCTTGACGGCCTCCATGCTCGCCAAGGAATTACCCAGGAACCCGTCGTGCTTCCGAACCTGCCAGTCCGGGACGTGGATCCTTTTATGAGCCTCGGTCAGAAGCTCCTCGGCCGCCTTTGTCAACGGCAGCGTCACCATGGTTAGGACCTCGGTGACAGGCAACTCGCCGACCCTGGCCGACGACGAAGCAGCCCCGACCTCGACCACGGGGGACTCCAAGATCTCCACTTCTTCGGCCACCTCCGTAATCTTCGGGGCCTTGGGCGCCGGCTGCTTCGACGCCACCCTCTTCCTCTTCCTCGGAACCTTATTGGCGAGGCTCGTCCTCAACGCCAGCACTGCTTGGTAGTCCATTTGCTCTGCACCAAAAGTCAAGTTGGTTAGCTCGGAACAAGACAAGGGAAAGGAAGCAAAAAGAAAACGAAGACGATAAATAAAAGCAGCGTACTGGGGTTAACATGAGCGAGCCCTCCCTCATACAGGACGTCCTCGGTCAACTCCCTCCAGTCGTACTTCGGCCGATCGAGAAGCACCCGTACGGCGTCTTCGTCTTCGGGTCGAAGTGCCGGCGGCGCCTTCACCTTCTTCGGAACACCTTCCACCCAACCAACGGGAATAGGCCAGGCCTCCGCGCTACGCACCAGAAGATACTTCTCGCGCCAGTACTTGATAGAGTCCGGACAGACGACAAGCCTCCCCCCATGCCTCGGAGTCAGATAGTACCGATAGGCCGACCTATTCCCTTGGTGCAGCTGATAGATAGTCCGAAGCACATTCAACTCCGGCTGAATCCCTTCCGCCTGGCAGTGAAGTACGAAGCCGTTTATGACTCTCCAGGCGTTCGGCATAAGTTGGATAGGGCTGACCCCGAACCAATTTAAGACCGTTACCGCGAACGGATGGAGAGGTAGCCGAGCTCCGGCGATAAAGGCGTCGACCGGCCAGCAACATATAGTCACCGGCAACGGCGAGTTGGCCCTAACCCCGGGGCCCGGCAGCATAAGCTCGTACCCCTGCGGGATCTGGAAGCAGTTCCGAATCGAACCTAGGTCCTCTTCGGCGAGAATCGACACCGTCTCGTCGGCCTCCGTTGTCTCCCTCGCCGCGTTCTCCTCGAACGACCTCGCCCTCCCGTACACTATCCGTTCCGCCTTATCCTCTGGGATTTCTCGAACCCTATGGAGCCCCGTCAACGGTCCCGGCAGCTGGCCGAATGCCCCCATGCGCTTCGGATCCTGAACAATAGAGTCCTTGCCGAACACCTTCTTACCCTTGGCCGCTCGACCCGAAGTTGTAGCTCCGTCGGCTCCGAGGGAGGGCTCGGACGAAGAAGAAGTGTGGGAAACAGACATGTTTAGAAGATAAATATGAAGGTTACCTTGAAAGGGGAACTCGTCGGAAACTTCGCCGGAAAACAGTCAGTGATCACCTGAAGCTCTCTCACAGCAGACTAAGACGCGAACGAAAAGCTTGGAAAGTAAAAAATGAGGAGGGGGTGAGGATTTTTATAGAGGAGCCAGCGCTTCAATCGAGGTAAATGGGCCTCTAACGCAGACCCACCCCCACAAAACGACAAAAGGAGACCCCAAACGTCACCTTGTTCTCCACGCTGACCCAGACGGCGCATTAATGACCACCTCGCCTGGCAGAAGCCCAGGGGGCAGCGTTAATGGGCGTCACATCTGTCAGAAAACTCTGATGACGTCACATCTGTCAGAAGCGCAGGGGGTTACATCCGCCAGAACCGCCAAAACTCATCCCAAAAAGAAACAAACAAGTCCGAATCTTCGGCACAGTTCGCCGAACACCCGTGCCACCGATCGTTTTACGGGCGTGAGTTCGGCACGTTTTTGGCTCGCCAAAGTTCGCCGCACACTCGTGCCACCGATCGTTTTACGGGCGTGAGTTCGGCACGTTTTCAGCTCGACACAGTTCGCCGAACACTCGTGCCACCGATCGTTTTACGGGCGTGAGTTCAGCACGTTTCCAGCTCGCCACAGTTAGCCGAACACTCGTGCCACCGATCGTTTTACGGGCGTGAGTTCGGCACGTTTTTCAGCTCGCCACGGTTCGGCGAACACCCGTGCCACCGATCGTTTTACGGGCGTGAGTTCGGCACGTTTTCAGCTCGCCACGGTTCGCCGAACTCTCGTGCCACCGATCGTTTTACGGGCGTGAGTTCGGCACCTTTTCAGCTCGGTACGGTTCGCCGAACACTCGTGCCACCGATCGTTTTACGGGCGTGAGTTCGGCACATTTTCAGCTCGGCACCGTTCGCCGAACACTCGCGCCACCGATCGTATTACGAGCGTGAGTTCGGCACTAATTCAGCTCGGCACGGTTCGCCGAACACTCGTGCCACCGATCGTTTTACGGGCGTGAGTTCGGCACATTTTCAGCTCGGCACCGTTCGCCGAACACTCACGCCACCGATCGTATTACGAGCGTGAGTTCGGCACTAATTCGGCTCGGCACCTCCCGCCGAGCGCTCGTGTCCCCGACCCTCTTACGGGGGCGAGTTCGGCACCGAGTGAGTTCGGCGTCAATCGCCGAGTGTCCGCGGCGCCGACTGCGCCGCGAGCATGACTTCGGCGTCCTTCGCACCAACACCCAACAATCAGAGACGGGCAAACCGCTAACTAAGAAGAGCACGAGGACGGTTCAAGAGTTCCATCTGCAGGAAAATCACCATACCACCTCCTTCGCGATTCAGCAATGCTCCATCTAGTTCCCGATATAACCCTGATAGCCAGTGAAAACAGTGAAACTACTCCTCGAAGTCTGATTAAAACATCAATCTTCGGGAGTGGGGGGCTCGTGATATGGCTAAAAATGGGGTTAAATCGGAATCGTCCAAACGGAACACGAATCTTGAAGTACAGGGGTAAAACGGTAATTTCACCAACCGAAGTGTCCAAACCGGGTGTCGGGTCTTCTCCTCAAAAACCCAATAACCCACGAATGGATCCACCTCAAAGTGGGTGCGCGTTTTAACCCGTTACGCACCCATTCCGTCGGGATAAAATCAAGGTCCCTGATTAACCTTAACCAACGGCCCTGATTCACATCCCCCCTACCACTGGGAGCCAGGGATTAAATTCCTTAACTGATTAGGGGGAATATACCTTATCAGATTACTTTCCTTATCTGACTACAAGGAATATTACTTATCTAATCACGGGGATTACATTCCTAATCCAGTCCCTAAGACGCCTATAAATACCCCCCATCCATCTCCATTGCGAGGTAATCAATCTTTCACCAGTTTTTTACGCTCTTTCATAGTCTGCCAGATTACTGACTTGAGCGTCGGAGGGTGCGTCGCCGGGAACAACCCCGGTGTCTCGCACTTTTTGCAGGTGCACGGTAGGAACGACGATCGAGGCCCGACGGAACAGGTACGCAGGTTTTTCTATTCAGTTTCTCCAAGAATCCACAAGTTCCATCTGTTTGCCCCCACACCAAATTTAGCGGCAACAACTTAGTTGTGAACCAGTCGACTGATATGACCAAATAAAAGCAAAAGTAAACAACTCTGTGCAGTCGACTTAAAGTTGAGACAGGCGACTGAAGACACAGTGAAAATACAACTTATACGTGACTGACCAGTCGACTGGTAATGCAAGGAGTTGACTGTCCAGACAAGTTTCACAAAACTTAAGTAAACAAAAATTAAATGCAAGATCAAGACAAGCAATCACAGAGTACACACGATATATCCTGGTTCGGTCCTTCCGACCTACATCCAGTCCCCAAGCAACCCACTTGAGATTTCCACTATTCTTGAAAAACAAGTTTACAAGAATACCCTACGGCGTTAAAACAACAACCTTGTCTAATCTGTAGTCCTTTCTCTCAACCAGAGAAAGCAGACCCACTCTACCACCATGAGTGAAACGACCGACTCTACACCCTAGAGTCTAACTCTCCAACCGAGAGCAAAAAGAAAATAGAAAAACTTTACAGTCAACCTATAGCCTTGTTGGTGTATTGTGTTGTAGAACGTGGCTAAAAACAGGTCGACTTCTATACCCAGTCCAGAACGAATTCTAATGTTATACTGGACTGAGTGTAGAGAACCAGAGATTTGAAACTTTGAAAGCTTTTTCACTTTTTCTCTTAGAAATCTCAAGAATGCTCGGAATCTTTTTAAAGAGTGTTGTTAGATCTTTTTCAGTGAGATCTGAACTCTATTTATAGAGTTAGATCTCCTGGACGTTGGGAGACAGTTATCTCAACTGTCAACCAACGGATCTTAAAGCTTTTGAATTTGAAAAATCGATTTTGAAAACAGAAAACGGTCAAAAGCACTCGAACAGTCGACTGGGTTGCCATAATGAGTCGACTGGTCAGAATTTGAATAAATTTAAACAGTTTTGTACTGCCAGTCGACTGCCAAAGGCATCAGTCGACTGGTACTCAACAGTTAAATTATTTCAAACTGTTTTGACTCTTTTTGTTGTTTTTGAAAAACACACAATATAAAATAGTGAGTGTATGTGTGTGTGACAAGGCTTTACAACATACTAAGACTCAACAAAAGTAAAATTATATTGTTTACAAGACATGACAAATTATTGACACATTTGAGCTTGAGTCTTGAGTCTTGAGTCTTGAGTCTTGAATGAAGCTTTAACCATTGTCTTTATCTGGAGCTTTTGTGCTTGTGCATTTGTTCAGCTGTATAGTAGTAAGTCCTTTATGTATAGCACTTGTAAGTTTAGCATAGATACATGTGCAGTGTGTTGTGATCATCAAAATCAAGAAACAACATTCTCCCCCTTTTGATGATGACAACACAATAGCTGATATTAACATAAAATATACAAGCATAGTAATGATATGCTCCCCCTATTAAAAACACAACATGCATACACAACATGCATACATAGAGATTTATCATAAAATAGATGTATCAGTCGACTTATAAAAGGAGGCAGTCGGCTGAACAGATAAAGAATATACAGGACATTGTGAAACACAAGTACAGGTATATCAGTCGACTTATGAGGATATTAGTCGACTTAATACAAACACAGAACAGAAAAACACATACAAACACAGTAACAAACACAGTAAATAAATAAGAGGATATTTCTCCCCCTTTGTCATCAACATAAAACACAAAATAAATAGTCTTTTGCATAAAAGAACACAGAAATAAATGTCTCATACATAAGCTAATAAGTTCATCAATACATAGAAAATAAAAAATTACAGAATAATGAAAAATAAGTTTCAATCGTCCTCTTCGGAGTCTTCATCAGCGGCTTGAGAAGGAGGGGTAAATTGAGAAGTGAAGAGACCGGTTAGGTGATCAATTTTAGAGTCAAGGGAGTGAAGCTAAGAATCAACAGTCTCTGAATGTTTCATAAGGTAATTGACACATTCATAAAGAGTAGCTGGATCTTCATATCTAGCTTGAGGAAGAGAGGAGCTAGAGGAGGCTGAAGGTCTAGCAGTAGATGCCAAAGGAACTTGAGAAAGAGGAGGAGACCTAGGGGTTGTTTTAGGAGGAGGATCAAGAAGCTTCATACGTGCTAAACTAGCACGATCGAAGCATTCATATTGCTTAACGACATTGGTCTCGGAGTCGAGATCAATGTCATAAGCTGTAAAGATCCTGGTAAGGAGACCTCCAAAGGGTAGAAAATGAACATGATGCTGTTGAAGTTTAGAGAAAATGACACGACCCCAATTAATAGCTATTTTACCAAAAATGGCATAAACAGCTTGTTGCAATTCCATCGAATACTGATCATAACTTCCTCTTTTGGGAAGAATGTTATAAGCAATTATTCTAGCAACTAATTTTGCAATAGGTGTTATATTTTTACTTGTCATTGGGGGTCCTTGATTTGGTAAAAATATTTTAGATAAGATAGAAAAATCATCAAGGATAATGTCACCGAGATCAAGTCCCTCGTCATAAATCATCAAGGATAATGTCACCGAGATCAAGTCCCTCGTCATCAATACCCATTAATTGATTGATTCTCTCGGGTGTGAGAGTCATTTTGGTATTTTTGACTGAAGAACGAATCACAACATCTCCATCTCTCAATTGAACAACTCTCATGTTCGTATAGAAGAGATAGATTAGTTGTGGGTAATAGTTGGGGTGATTTGCTAAAGAGAGATAATCATAGAGACTACAATTTTGGAATAAGGGAACAAGGTTAAACCTATCCAAATCACCAAAATTGACAAAATGACCCGGAAAAATAATAATGCTACACATTAATTGCCAATGTTCTAATAGATTCGGACTCAACAAATATTGTGAGTAATCTTGAGATGAACTAGCATCATGGGACCTCTTAGAGCACTTAGGAGCCATAACAAAAGAATGTAGGAAGGATTTTACCAAAGAAAAAGAGAGAAAACAGCAAGGAGTCGAGCAGCAGCAGTAGATTGAGTCGACTTCTTCTTCTTCTCTGATTAGGGTTTCGAAATTTGGGGAAAATGGTGAGAACGGTAAAAGGTGAATAAGGGGGCTGTTAAAGGGGTTTTTAACAGGAAATTGAAGGCTGAGATTGAAAGGGTAAAGATTGACGGCTGATATGAGTCGTCACGGGTGAAAAGTGATGAGATTTTTATCTCAAAAGCAGCGATGAGTCGTCGCTGAAGACAGTTGAACTCGCGACAGTCGACTAGTAAGGTATATCAGTCGACTTGGTCGAGAAGAGACCTAATTTTTATATATGCTGATCAGTCGACTGGAATAAGGATCAGGCGACTGGTCAGAGAACAAAATAGGTATATATTAAAATACAGTACAGTCGACTTAATCAAAAACACAGTCGACTTAACAGATGAAATTTTCAACAAATGTCAATAAAATTACATATTCCTAGTTCTCTTCTTAAGTTAATAAAAGTATCTTCTTTAAGGGGTTTGGTAAAGATGTCTGCTACTTGTTTATCAGTAGAGATAAAGTCTAAAGATATATCTCCTTTTAAAACATGATCACGTAGAAAATGATGTCGAATATCAATATGTTTCGTACATGAATGTTGAATCGGATTTTTAGATAGATTAATTGCACTGGTATTATCACACATGATTGAAGGTTTTTCAAATGAAATACCATAATCTAATAAAGTTTGTTTCATCCACAAGATTTGTGCATATGCCAAACTTGCAGCGATATATTCAGCTTCTGTAGTTGATAAGGATACGGAATTTTGCTTTTTACTGCACCAAGAAACTAGTGAATGTCCCAAAAAGTGACATGTCCCACTAGTGCTCTTGCGATCAGTTTTACTTCCAGCAAAATCAGCATCGCTATATGACAAAAGTTGAAAATTATCGGTGCGTGGATAAAATAAACCATATTCAGATGTGCCTTTAATGTATCTTAAAATTCGTTTCACAGCTTTTAAATGAGACTCTTTAGGACTAGATTGATATCTAGTACATAAACATGCGCTGAACATAATATCTGGTCTACTTGCGGTAATATATAAGAGTGAACCAATCATACCTCGATAGAGTTTTTGATCAACACTCTTACCTAATATATCTTTGTCAAGGGTAGTAGTAGTAGCCATAGGTGTGGATTTACTACTAGTACTATCCATGTTAAAACGTTTGAGTAATTCCTTTGCATATTTTCCTTGATTAATAAATATGCCATTTGAGGACTGTTTAATTTGAAGTTCAAGGAAATAATTGAGTTCACCCATGTGACTCATTTCAAACTCGTTTTTCATGGTATTAGCAGACTCTTGACATAGATTATTATTAGTAGAACCAAAAATTATATCATCAACATATATTTGTATGATTAAGATATCATTCTTAACTCTCTTAATAAACAATGTAGTGTCTACTTTACCTATTTCAAATCATGTTTCTAAAAGAAAAGTTTTCAGACGATCATACCAAGCACGAGGTGCTTGTTTAAGACCGTATAAAGCCTTTTTCAATTTATAAACATGATCTGAAAATTGTTCATGTTCAAAACCTGGTGGTTGTTTAACATAAACATTTTCTTTAATAAACCCATTAAGGAAAGCACTTTTAACATCCATTTGATAAAGTATAAAATTCATGAAACAAGTAAAAGATAGTAAAATACGAATTGATTCTAGTCTAGCAACAGGAGCATATGTTTCATCAAAATCTATACCTTCTTCTTGATTATACCATTGAGCAACTAATCTAACTTTGTTCCTTACAACTTGTCCTGATTCATCTAACTTATTTTTGAATACCCATTTGGTACCAATAATAGTCTGATCAGGAGGTCGTAGAACTAAATCCCATACATCATTCCTTATAAATTGGTTTAATTCATCTTGCATGACATTCATCCAAAATTCATTCTCACAAGCTTCTTGTATATTTTTCGGTTCAAAATCCGACAAGAATGCTGTATGAGAAATTATATTAACATGTGAACGTGTCTGAATACCATGGGAGATGTCGCCAATTATTAAGTCATGAGGATGATCTTTAACTTCAACAAATGATTTTGGTAAAGTTGAAGATATCACAATAGGATCAGTCGAGTTGACAGGTTCTTCAGTCGACTGCTTTACTTCAGTCGACTGGAAATCCTTATCAGTCGACTTATCAGCCAGACTAATCTGTTCTAAAGATTTAATCACATTATTTAAAGGTGATAAATCAGTTTTATCATCTTTATTTAAATTTGATGATGGTAGAGATTCATCGAATGTAACATGCATTGACTCGTCAATAGTCATTGTAGACTTATTGAAAATTCTATATGCTTTACTCTTATTTGAGTATCCTAAAAAGATACCCTCATTAGATCTAGGATCAAATTTGTCTAAATTATCTTTTGTGTTCAGAATAAAACACTTACAACCAAATGTCTTAAAGTAAGAGACTTTAGGAATTTTGTTAAAAAACAACTCATAACAAGTTTTCTTTAGCTTAGGTCTTATAAGAATCCTATTTAAAACATAACAAGCTGTAGCAACAGCTTCAGCCCAAAAGTACTTTGGTAAATTGCTTTCAACAAGCATGGTACGTGCGCATTCTTGCAAAGTCCTATTCTTCCTTTCAACCACTCCATTTTGTGGTGAAGCTCTAGGAAATGCAAATGAATGTGTTATACCATTCTTGTTGCAATATTCTGTAAATGTTTCATTCTCAAATTCTCCACCATGATCACTTCTAATAGTGACTATGGTTAGAGATTTTTGATTTTGAATACGTTTACAAAAATTTGCAAATTCATCAAAAGCATCATTTTTATATTTTAAAAAGAATGTCCAAGTGAATCTTGAAAAATCATCTACTAAAACAAATACATATCTACTTTTATTTAAAGAAGCAACTCTAGTAGGGCCAAATAAATTCATATGAATTAATTCGAGCTGCCTACTAGTAGAAATTACTTCTTTTGTTTTAAAAGTGGATTTGATTTGTTTTCCTAGTTGACATGCATCACATAACTTATCCTTTTTAAAGGATAGTTTTGGCAGTCATTTAACTAGGTTATATTTAGATAATTTTGAGAGATTCTTCATATTCACATGTCCAAATCTTCTATGCCATAGCCAAGATTCATTGTTAGAAGCTATTAAACAAAAATCACTTGAAAACTCAATTGTATTCAAACACAATTCATAAATATTAATTTTACGAAAACCTTGAAAAATAATATTTTGCATAGTAGAGTCATAAATCAAACATGCATCTTTTTCAAATAATATTTTATAGCCTTTATCACATAATTGACTAATACTTAATAGATTATGCTTTAATCCACTAACTAACAATACATTTTCTATAGTGGGGTTAGAATTTTTACCAACCATGCCGATTTCTATGACTTTTCCTTTGTTGTTATCACCAAAGGTAACTGTTCCTCCATCTATGCTTTGGATGGTGGATAGAAGATTGGCATGTCCTGTCATATGTTTTGAACATCCGCTGTCAAGTATCCAGCGATCTTTCTTGGGTACCTATAAAATATTCAAGGTAAATATGGTACCCTTATCATTGGGTCCAAAACATACTAGTTTGGGGGAAACCAAACCCATAAAGAGTTTGATTTTCCTCCATAAGCAAGAATATAATTAATAGAATTACACACATTTAATACATATGAATTAATATACGCAATTCTATCATTCTGAGTTAAGCTGACTGGAACCCATACAAACTTATTCTGTCCAGTCGACTTGACAGTGTCCTTCAGTTGACTTATAGTGTGAGTCAGTCGACTGGATGGTACACTAGGTCGACTTATATGAGGTTTTGATTTTGTTGAATAAGATCAATTCCTCTGGACAGACGACTGATAGATGGGCTCAGTCGACTTAACCGAATGTCAGACTTGCTTTTATCACTAGAATTTACTACTTTAGGCTTTTCAAAAATTCATATAATTTGTGTGTAACACTAGAAATAGATACTGATTTTTTTCTACTAGTGTTTTTAGCAGAAGATTCTTTTATAGAAGAATTTTTGAAACCAAGACCGTATTTTTGACTAGATTTTATTTGATGATGAAGGACATCATTTAAATTCTCTTTGCCTTTGTTAAACTTAGATATGTTCTTTGATATCTCTTCATAATTCTTTTTTAGAGACTCAAGATCAGTATTTAAACTTGCAATGCGAGAATTTAAAGATTTCACTTCCTTATCAAGGTTAAGATTTTCTTAAGAAAGTGTTTAATTAACTTTCTCTAGAATCTTAACTCTAATCTTTTCTTTTTTTAACTCTTGAAATATTTCATTAAAGGCATCAAGTAAATCTTCTAAATCGAAGTCATTACTTACATGATCTTGTAAAGCCATGAAGCACATATTTGCCACTTCATTGTTTTCATCCATTTCTTCTTCGGAAGAGGAATCACTATCATCCCATGTTGCTTGATAGGCCTTCTTGTTCTTGGCAAATTTATTCTTTGAGTATTTGTCCTTCTTGAAGTTGGATGTTTTTCCCTTGTTCTTTGCATTTTCTAGGGGACAATCCTTCTTCATGTGACCTGTTTTATTGCACCTGAAACAAGTAGGAGGGTCATTAGAATCTCTATTTTTGGAATTAAACTTACCTTTCTTTAAGGATTTTTTGAATCTTCGAGTGAACATTGCTATCTCCTCTTCATCTTCTTCCTCATCTTCTGAGTCTGTCATGGCTTTAAAAGCCAATGATTTCTTCTTTGCTTGATGTGATTCTGCATCCTTCTTTCGATCTTCAAGTTGAACCTCGTATGCCATGAGATTTCCCACAAGATTCTCAAGAGAAAGTTGTGACAAATCATTTGCTTCTTCTATTGCTGTGGTCTTCTTTTCCCATTCTGGAGTGAGTGCACGAAGGACTTTTCTAACCATGTCTGCTTGAGTATATGTCTTTTCAAGTGCCACAAGAGAGTTTGTGATATCAGTAAATCTGGTGATCATCTCGAATACGGTTTCATTATCCTTCATTCGGAACATCTCAAACCTGTGAACAAGAACAAAGATTTTAGACTCTTTTACTTTATTTGTTCCTTCATGTGTTACCTCGAGTGTATACCAGATTTGATGTGCGGTTGTAGCATTTGATACACGATTGAACTCTTCCTTTGTGAGTGCACAAAATAATGCATTCATTGCTTTGGCATTGTTCATAGTTTGGTTCTTTTGATCATCATTCCATTGTGCATATGGAATGGTAGGGGTAGTGAATTCCGTCTCCGTCATGTGCCATATTTTGTAGTTGATTGATTGGAGGTAGATTCTCATTCTGCACTTCCAATAATTGTAGTTTGTTCCATCGAATAGCGGTGGCCGTTGTGTAGATTGGCCTTCATTGTATTGATTAGCATTTGAAGTAGTTGCCATAACCTGTAAACCTTGCTTTGATACCAAGTGTTGGATCCTGTAGACGAGGCAACAAACACTAGAGGGGGGGTGAATAGTGTTAATTAAAAACTGCGGAATAAATAAATTTTTCTTCGGTGCAGTCGACTTAGTTGTGAACCAGTCGACTGATATGACCAAATAAAAGCAAAAGTAAACAACTCTGTGCGGTCGACTTAAAGTTGAGACAGGCGACTGAAGACACAGTGAAAATACAACTTATACGAGACTGACCAGTCGACTGGTAATGCAAGGAGTCGACTGTCCAGACAAGTTTCACAGAACTTAAGTAAACAAAAAGTAAATGCAAGATCAAGACAAGCAATCACAGAGTACACACGATATATCCTGGTTCGGTCCTTCCGACTTACATCCAGTCCCCAAGCAACCCACTTGAGATTTCCACTATTCTTGAAAAATAAGTTTACAAGAATACCCTACGGTGTTAAGACAACAACCTTGTCTAACCCGTAGTCCTTTCTCTCAACCAGAGAAAGCAGACCCACTCTACCACCAAGAGTGAAACGACCGACTCTACACCCTAGAGTCTAACTCTCCAACCGAGAGCAAAAAGAAAATAGAAAAACTTTACAGTCAACCTATAGCCTTGTTGGTGTATTGTGTTGTAGAACGTGGCTAAACACAGGTCGACTTCTATACCCAGTCCAGAACGAATTCCGATGTTATACTGGACTGAGTGTAGAGAACCAGAGATTTGAAACTTTGAAAGCTTTTTCACTTTTTCTCTTAGAAATCTCAAGAATGCTCAGAATCTTTTTAAAGAGTGTTGTTAGATCTTTTTCAGTGAGATCTGAACTCTATTTATAGAGTTAGATCTCCTGGACGTTGGGAGACAGTTATCTCAACTGTCAACCAACGGATCTTAAAGCTTTTGAATTTGAAAAATCGATTTTGAAAACAGAAAACAGTTAAAAGCACTCGAACAGTCGACTGAGTTGCCATAATGAGTCTGCTGGTTAGAGTTTGAATAAATTTAAACAGTTTTGTACTGCCAGTCGACTGCCAAAGGCATCAGTCGACTGGTGCTCAACAGTTAAATTATTTCAAACTGTTTTTGACTCTTTTTGTTGTTTTTGAAAAATACACAATATAAAATAGTGAGTGTATGTGTGTGTGACAAGGCTTTACAACATACTAAGACTCAACAAAAGTAAAATTACATTGTTTACAAGACATGACAAATTATTGACACATTTGAGCTTGAGTCTTGAGTCTTGAGTCTTGAGTCTTGAATGAAGCTTTAACCATTGTCTTTATCTGGAGCTTTTGTGCTTGTGCATTTGTTCAGCTGTATAGTAGTAAGTCCTTTGTGTATAGCACCTGTAAGTTTAGCATAGATACATGTGCAGTGTGTTGTGATCATCAAAATCAAGAATCAACATTTAACCATCCTGTCATCATGTGCTTCATACTCGCCGAGGACCTGATTTACGACTAGCTGAGAGTCGCTAAAGATCCGGAGGCGTTGCGCCCCTGCATTGCGAGCCATTCCAAGGCTGGCTATGAGTGCCTCGTATTCTGCTTCGTTGTTAGAGGCCTTGAAGTTGATACGGAGGGAGTATAGTAGGATGAAATCATCTGGACCTGCCAGAATGACCCCTGCCCCGCTTCCCTCATTGCAAGAGGATCCATCCACATAAACTGACCAGGCGGGTGGTCCCTTCATTGCTTGGCTGAACTCGGGATGGTACTTTCAACTATGAATTCTGCTAAGGCCTGAGCCTTGATCGCGGTCCGAGGCTGATAAGTCATATCGTGCTGGCTCAGCTTGATAGACCACTTCATAAGACGACCGGAGGTCTCCGGCTTGTGGAGCACTTGCTTCAGCAGTTGGTCGGTAAGAACGACCACCGAATGAGACTGAAAATACGGGCAGAGCTTTCTCGCGGCCATTACCAGGGCATAAGCCATCTTTTCTATCCTCGGGTAGCAGAGTTCGGCATCCCGAAGTACTTTGCTCACATAGTAGATGAGCTTTTGAGCCCGGTCTTCTTCCCTTACTAAAACGGCACTGAGGGTCAGCTCGGAGGCTGCTAGGTAGAGGTAGAGGTGTTCACCAGGAACGGGTTTGCTGAGAAGTGGAGGGTTGACGAGGTAAGCCTTGAGCTGGTTGAACGACTCCTGCTGTTGCTGCCCCCATTCGAAACCCTTAGCCCCCCTGAGGGCCTTGAAGAAGGGGAGGCATTTCTCCCCGGACTTTGAGAGAAAACGCCCTATGGCGGCTAGGTGGCCGGTTAGCTTCTGAACTTCCTTAACATTCTTGGGAGGGACCATGTCTAGTATGACCTTGATTTTCTCAGGGTTGGCTTCAATCCCTCGTTGGCTGACCATGAAGCCGAGGAACTTTCTTGACGAGACACCGAATGCACACTTGTTCGGATTGAGTCTCATGTTGTGCTTTCTCAGAACATCGAACGCCTCCTGTAGGTCAGTCACATGATCGGCTCCTCGGATGCTTTTTACAAGCATGTCGTCAACATACACCTCCATATTCCGGCCGATTTGAGCTTGGAAAACCTTGTTGACGAGGCGTTGATATGTTGCGCCTGCATTCTTCAAACCAAAGGGCATAACCCTGTAGCAGTAGAGGCCCTGGTCGGTCACGAATGAGGTCTTCGGGATATTCGGAGGGAACATCCGAATCTGGTTGTAGCCTGAGAAGGCGTCCATGAAGCTGAGGAGCTCATGTCCCGAGGTGACATCAATCAAAGTGTCAATACTCGGAAGAGGGAAGGGATCCTTGGGGCAAGCCTTGTTGAGATCGGTAAAATCGATACAAATTCTCCAAGTCCCATTGGACTTCTTCACCATTACTACATTCGACAACCACTCAGGATAGTTCACCTCTTATATGAACCGGACCTTCAAGAGCTTGTCCACCTCCTCTTTTATAGCTAGCTGGCGCTCGGGGGCGAACTTGCGCCTCTTCTGTTGAACCGGTTTGGACCCCGGAACAACGCTGAGGTGGTGGACTAAGAGCTCTTCGAAAATTCCGGGCATGTCTGCACCTGGCCAAGCAAAGAGGTCTCGGTTCCTTCGAATGCACTGTACTATGTCCGAGCATAGGGCGGATGGGAGGGTCTTTCTAACAAAGAACTTTCGAGTTGGATCCTGCTCAGAGAAGAGCACTTCCTCCAATTCATCCACCGGCTCAGACGTCGGTCGGGCAGCATCTTGGGGGATTTCCAGAGTTTCTAGGGATAGGACCGGACCGAGGGTAGAGGTCATGTAGCACTTGCGGACCGTTTCCTGATTGCCTTTTACTTCTCCCACTCCGGCCCGAGTGGAAAACTTCATTTTGAGGTGATAGGCAGAAGGGACGGCTTCAAGGGCGGCTAGGCCGGGCCGACCCAGAATGACGTTGTAAGCTGCAGGAACATCTACGACCATGAAGTCCATCGACTCTGTTCGGGTGGTAGGAGTTTTGCCAGCGGTTACATCGAGGGTGATCACCCCTTCAATAGTCACTGGCACTCCCGTGAACCCATGGAGCGTGTAGCCGGCGGGCTTGAGTCTATCTCGGGAGAGCTTTAGGCCTTTAAAAGCGGCGAGGAAGAGGATGTTAACGGAGCTGCCATTGTCCACTAGGATCCTCTCTACTTTGAAGTTCGCCATGTGGAGATTGATAACGAGTGCGTCACAATGGGGGGTGCGGACACCTTCAAGATCTTCCTCTGAGAATGTGACGGGCACTCCGAGGCCTTTAGGAGGAGGAGTGGTGCGAACCGAATTGACGTCCCTAATGAACGCTTTTCGAGAGGAGTTTGAGGAGCCCCCATTGGGCCCCCATGAATGAGGTGGAGGACACGCTCCTCTTCGAAGTCAGGCGTTTCATCGCGTTCAGGTCGCTTGTTAGCCCCCTGAGGCGGGGGAGGAAGTTCGGCTCGGTCCTTTCTCACGAACCTGGTCAGCTGCCCCCTTTGGATGAGGGCTTCTATCTCATTCTTCGTGGCCATGGTCCCGGTGATAACGGCACCACTTCTCTTTATCCCTCTTCTTGGCGGGGGTGTTCATCCTCGGAGCAGGAGGTATGATCCCTTCCTTCTCAACTTCCATCAGAATGGTGGAGACATTGGTGGTGAGAGGAGTAAATTTTTCGAATCTGGGGGGAGGTCGGCGCCTGGCCGCCATTATCCTTCTGGAGCTTCTTGGCTCCTTCCTCTTCTGTTCCCTTTCTCTTAGACCCGGAGGAAGACCCCTCCAAGTTGGGGCGGTGGTCAGCCTCTTCGGCCCGAATATACTTTTCACTCCGGAGGAGGAGGTTAGAGAAGTTCTGTGGGGGTTTCTTGGCGAGGGAGGAGTGGAGGCTGGAGTTGAGGACATTGGACTGAAATGCTGCTGCAGCGACCGACTGGTCGAGGGATGCTATGGACCTGGCTTCAGCTGTGAACCTTTTCACATAGTCCCTCAGCTTCTCACCCTTTTTCTGGTGGAGGTACAGTAGCGAGATGCTGGTTTTCTCAGTCCTGCAGCTACTTACAAAGTGGGTGACGAAGAGGGTCTCGAATTGCTCGAAGGAGAATATCGAGGATGGGGCAAGGCGAGAATACCATTCTCGAGCTGGGCCCTTGAGAGTTGCGGGGAAGGTTTTGCAGAGCAGGGCATCGGAAGCTTGATGGATGAGCATTAGGGTTTTGAAGCTTTCGATGTGATCAACGGGGTTAGTCTCCCCAGAATAGGTCTCAAATTGAGGAGGCTTGAAGCCGATTGGTACGGGTGCATCCATTATGGTTCGGGAAAAAGGAGGTCGACTAGGACGAAGGGTCCTTCCTCTAAGCTCTTCTTCTCGGTCTAACTGACCCAAGCGCCTCTCCATTTCGTGGAGACGGTAGTAGACGGCGTCATCCCTTCGACGGTAATCAGGCGAGCCTCTAGACTCGTCTTCGCACGAGGGAGAGCGGGGGCTACGACGACTGTAGCTCCTAGAGCGGCGAGGACTTGGCATGTGTCGGGAGTTGCTAGGAGCTAGAGGAGGAGTTGGGGACCGTCGGCGAGGACTTCGGACCGGAGGAGGGGAGGGGATCTTCAGAGCATTGGCGTTGGGACGGAGATTCAGAGCTTGTAGGACGGTTGCTTGGAACTGCTGGAACTCGGCACGGGTGATGGGTGCCTTATCGTTCCTAGGCTGCTACCGACCTACAGGGGAGTGTGGTCTTCTTCTGTGATGTTCGGGGGACTCTCTCCGCCCCCTTCGGATGGGGGACCTTCTGTTGTCTCAGCGGTGAGGAGATCGCTCATCCGGACGGTGTTGGCAGGAGGCTCCCTCTCGGGCCCGCTTTTCATCTAGACGGCGGCGAAGATCCTCATCCTTCTGCCGATTGAGGACGGTGTTGCGAAGGTCGGAAACTTGGGGATTGTGGGAGGCCATCGAATCCGAAGAGGCATTGTGGATGGAGACGTGGTCCGGATGGAGAGGTTGTTTCTGCGGGTTGGGACCCTTAGGAGGTTGTTGATTCTGCAGAGGAGGTAGGTCCTGTTGAAGAGGGTCCACGGCTTAAGGAGGAAGTTGCCCCTGCTGTTGAGCGGGCTGAGGGGGATCTTCCTGTTGCTGATCGGGGTTGGGTCCTCAGTTGGACCCTCTGGATCTGACTTTCCTAGGAGGCATGGCTGGAGAAGATCTGACCAACGAGAAGAGGGGAGGTTGCTATTCGTTAGTTTCCTACAGACGGCGCCAATCTGTTGCCGCTAAATATGGTGTGGGGGCAAATAGATAGTATTTGTGGATTCTTAGGAAAACTGAATAGCAAACCTGTTACCTGTTCTGCCAGAGTTTGACACTGTCTCCCGCCGTACACCTGCAAAAAGTACGAGACACCGGGGTTGTTCCCGGCGACGCACCGTCCGATGCTCAAGTCAGTAATCAGGAATGATTATGAGAGAGCGCAAAAACTGGGAAAAGATTGATTACCTCTTTAATGGAGATGGATGGGGGGTATTTATAGGCACCGCTGGGATCAGATTAGGAATGTAATCCCCCTGTAGTTAGATAAGGAATGTAATCCCTAATCCCAGTGAAGGGATAGATATGAATCAGGGCCGTTGATTAGGAATTAATCAGAAATCCTAATTCTATCCCTTCTGGACCGGGTTTGTTGCAGGTTGAAATCCGCACCCAGTTGAGGTGGATCCGTTTGCGGGTTAGTGGGTTTTCGAGGAGGAGAACCCGTACCCGCTTCTGACCCATTAGTAGGTGAAATTACCATTTTACCCCTAGGCTTCAAGATTCGTGCCCGATTTGGATGGTTCCGATTTAACCCCATTTTTAGCCATATCAATAGCCTATGATCAAGAGTCACCAATCTGGTTAACCACCTTTTGAGAGGCAGCCTGTAGTGGACAGCTGTACTATACTATAAATAATTTGTCTGTTAAATTGTATAAATTGTCTGAGCTGGGGCAGGGGCGTTACATGATGTATGGGCTCGTAATAGTTAAATATCTTAGACTTTCAACTAGGCTCTTGAACAGTGTAGGGTCAACTGATTTTCCTAGCAGGTCACGCCTGAGCTTGAGTCTAGTTTCAGCTAGAGTACTGACTGGATTGTAGTCCGTCATGTTGAACCTTTCATGTATCTGATTTGTATACTTCTTTTCGGAAATAAATATCCCTTTCTCTGATTGAGTCACCTCCACACCGAGAAAGTAGGACATCTCTCATATGTCCGTCATGTTGAACTCCTTAGTCATCGCCTTTTTGAACTTCTTGAACATCTTTGGATTATTTCCTGTAAAGATAAAATCTCAACATACATGCACATGATAATGGTGTCAATACTTTGTTTCATGGTGTAGAGGGAATGCTCATAAGGACTTTTCGTGAAGTCAATCTTTTGTAAGTAGTCATCGATCCATGTGTTCCGTACTCTGGGCCCATGTTTCAATCCATATAATGTCTTCTTCAACTTGTAGACTTTATCTTCTTGACCCTTCTTCTCACAGCCTAGTGATTGCTCGATGTATGCTTCTTCCTCCAAGTAGCCATTCAAGAATGCAGACTAGACATCCATGTGATAGATCTTCCATCTGTTCTGAGCAGCTAGTGCGATGAGCAGTCTAATGGTGTCCATCCTTGTTACTGGGGCAAAAACATCTTGGTAGTCATACCTTCTCTTTGAATGTAGTATTTACCTACTAGCCTTGCTTTATACTTTTTCACCTTGCCTTCTTGGTTGGTCTTTGTTTTATAGACCCATTTTACTCCAATTGCATTATGACCATCAGGCAATGTTGTCAGCTCTAATGTGTCATTCCTTTTGATCGCCTCGATCTCTTCGTTCATCGCTTTTCTCTACTTCGCTTCTTATGCAGCTTCCTGGTAGGTGATAGGATCGCATTCTGCAAGTAGGAAGAACATATTGTAGTCTTCTGTCAGTTCCATAGACTTTGTATTCTCATACAATTCATTAAGACTTCGCACTCTTCTAAATGATTCCCCAAAGAGCTGCTTGTATTGGGGCTGGAAAGCGATGATCCTGATGCCAATGATCCTAGTGTGGATGGAGTAGGATTAATATGAGGACTTGGATTTGGACCTTCTTGTTCTTCTTCATGATCATCATCTTTTGCTTTGAACCATATTCCTTTCGCTTTCTTATTTTCATTGGTCCACTGCTAGTAATCTTCTTCGTCGAACTCCACATCTCTTGAAATGATCGTCTGCTTTGTGACTGAGTTGTATATCTTGTACGCCTTGGTTCTCTTGTCGTAGCCGATGAAGATGCATTTATTTCCTTGATCATCGAGCTTCTTCCTTTTTGCACTGGAAAGTGTGCATATCTGATGTATCCGAACACCTTCAAGTGGTTGACACTTGGCTTCAGGTTGCTCCAACTCTCTAGCGGTGTCTTGAACCACACACTTCGATTCGAACACCTACTTAGAAGGTATACAGCACAATCTACGGCTTTGACCCAAAACATCTTTGGCAAGTACTTACTCCTCATCATGCTCCTTTCCATGTTAAGAATCGTGCGATTATTTCTTTCTGCTACTCCTTTTTCCTGTGGAGTGTACGCCGCAGTGAGCTAGTGGATGATCACATGCTTCTTGTGAAACATATCGAACTTTGTTGAGTTGTATTCTCCTCCACGATCCGATCTGAGTACTTTGATGTAGTACCCACTTTGCTTTTCTACCATCTCCTTGAATTCCTTGAATTTCTCCAGTGCTTCTGATTTATCCTTTAAGAAATAGATCCAAGCCCTTCTACTATAATCATCATTAAATGTGAGAAAGTATTTGTTACCTCCAAGTGAAACGATTTCAAATGGCCCTGCAATATCTGTGTGCACTAGCTGTAATGGCTTTGTAGTTCTCATGAAATTTCCCATTAAAGCTTGTTCTGTGTTGCTTGCCCATCATACAGCCTTCACATAGCTGATTTGGATGCTTAATCTCTGGTAAGCCTTGCACCATATTTCCCTTCCATAGTAGATTGATTAAGTCCACTAAATGCTAAATCCTCATAGCACAGATGTCATAGCCAAAATTCATCTTTGATTATTGACTTCATGCATTTAACAGTAGCAGTATTAATGTTTAAAGTGAACAATCTATTTTTGGACATTCCCACCTTGGCAATTACTTCTCATTTATTCTTGATGGTGAGAATATAGTCCCTCAGTTGAATATCATATCATTTTTCTAGTAGCTGACATAGACTGAGGATATTCATCTGCAATGCTGAAACATAGTAAACATCAGAGATATACATGTAGTCACCAGCTCTGGTCTGGATCATGATGTCACCCTTGTCTTTGACTGGAATTGTTGACTGATCTCCAAACCTTACGTCACCTCCAACCGATTCATTTAGCTCGGTGAAGTACTCCTTGATTCCACACATATAGTTGATGTCTCCTGAATCCAGATACCAAACATCTCGATTCTTGTACTCCTGATTCAGGCATACCAGGAGTACTGCTGATTCATCACTTTCATCTTCTATGACAAAGTTGCTTTTCTCTGTGACTCTGCTTTCTTTTTGGCTTGGACAGTCGTAGCTGAAGTGACCATAGCCTTTATAGTTGTAGCACTGGTATTGAGCTCTATGAGTCTGATAGTATATTCCACGACCTTGACCACATGCACCTGGCCCTCGTCCTCGTCCTTGTCCTCGACCAGTTGATCGCTCATAATCATCTTCTTCATACTTATGTTGGTAAGATTGCCTTCCACGTCCTCTTTGAGAATTTGGGCCTCCTCTGTGACTGAATCTGCCTTTGTTGCATCGGCCACGTCCTCTTTGTACACATTCTTGAATTCTCAGCTTACTTTGGAGAGCTTGCACTAAATTTTCTCCATTATTTAGATTTTGGTTTATCCTTTGCTCATGAGCATGAAGAGATCCTTGTAATTCATATATAGAGATAGTAGAAAGATCTTTTGACTCTTCGATGGCTACTACTATTGTAACTTCATATAGAGTCCCTCCATTTATTTTCATTTGATTGGTTATAACTTGTACTTGATCAAAGTAATCTGAAATTGGTTCACCAACTTTCATTTTAAGATTTTCAAACTCAACTCGTAAAGCTTGAAGGCATACCTTTTTTGCTTTGTCTGCTCCTAGGCAAGCATTCTGCAGAATATCCCAAGCTTTCTTTGAAGACTTAGCATCTGAAATCTTCTCAAAGACTGATTTATCGATGCCTTGATGGATGATAACCAATGCATTCTTATCCTTCTTCCTTGCTTGACTTAGGTCATTCTTCTATGCATTAGTCAAAGCTACATCAGCAGCGGACGACTCCGGTTCATTGCACCTGCTTTCTACAATCACCCATAACTCCTGTGATCCGATCAAAAATTTTACTTGAATACTCCAATGATCATAGCCTGTCCTCATTAGCTTTGAAAATTGTGGCTAGAACATATTTGTCATTGTGCAAAACCTCCTTTCATATTGAACTCACTAGAAGAAACGCGGCTTTGATACCACTTTGTTGGAAATGAGTAGAAGAATATAATGGATGACTTATATGCGAACAATGACAAAATGAGGACTTCTTGAATTTATAATATTATCAATACAAGAACAATGATACAATAGACTCTCAAATCTATTGCACACTAGTATGCAATTTTTCTCTCTTTAGGTGTTTCAACACTAATACTTTACCTCACTATCACACTCTACTCTCATTACTACTCACTTTATTTCTCTTCATAGGAGTTTGATTCAAATAGCCAACCTCTGGAGGTATTTATAGTTGGGTTAGGTTGGTGAAAGAATTCTCTAGAGGAATTATCCAGAAAAGTTCATTAAATGAGAAGCTTTTTTATGAAGCTATGAGATAAGTCTAGATGTTGAACTTTCTAGAATGTAGTCTAGAAATGATGTTGAACTTTTTTTTGTGATCATTGTAAACAATTTCATCCATACCAACAACCCCTTCTTGTTTTTTCCTACTAGCAGAGACCAGTAATTCCCATTTGTACGTATGGCCTTCTTTTAGGGTGTTCCCGAGTCGGTTTCAACCCAAACCTGTGTAAACCCAATCCAAATTTTAGAAGATCAAGCTCAAAACCAACTCAGACCCAAGACCAGACCTGAATGCATAGCTGCCTGAACATACCCATATGTTAATTTGTCTATCTAGATATGTACATTTATACGAACATGTACATTAAAAACTACTAGTAATTTACACGTGCGATGCACGTTTTAATAATTTCAAAAAATTAAAATAAAAATTCTAACGTAAGGAGGATTTGAACCGGAAACATTCTTTATATTAGTTATGTACATGCGTTGCAAATGTTGTTATGTTGTTAGAATGACAAAATGATAAATGACAGTAAGACATTCTCCCATCATAATATTAGAGGTTAGAGATTAATAGCCTTCCTGCTTGGCAGCATGTTGTAATGCAGTCATTCTCAGCTGCAATTGATGATTTCAAGAATGCTCACCATAGTCTCCCCACTCCCCAACCTGAACCCAATTTTTGTGCGATATTTTACCCTTCTAGCTCAACCATTTTGCTCAAAGATTCAGAGAAGAGTACAAATTAACATAACCCCAACCCGAGTTCGAAACCCACCTGAACTTACCTTATTCAGGTTCGTGTCCATGCAACTAGATATGGGGATGTTCTTCGTGCTATGAAAACCGCCCGACTAAACTGGGTTTCGGGTTCATTCATACCTATGCCTAACCCGACCGGGGAACCGCCCTAGCCTCTTTGAATGGACTGTTTGCTAGGCTAGCTACACCTTTTTAAGGACCTACCTTGTAGAGCTTTATTTGACGGCCACATCTATATGGGTCCTAATGTCACAGAATCCTTGTTAAAGCTCTTCTAGGATGATAGAGGTTAAAAAGAGGAAAAGGCAAAGTTTAAGGCGAAAAAGGGCACCAATCAAGTTGCTGTCAACACTTTGGTCCATCAATTTTGGTGGTCCTTCTTGTTTATGTACAAATGTTGCTAGTTGCTACTTAGCTATAGAAGACCATAAGGGATGGCAGCTTCCGAAACATTTTATCTGTGTGGCCCTAGAGAATATCATTCTTGTCTTTCTTTCTTTCTTTCTTTCTTCTTGTGATGTATTTGAGCACGATAGAACTACACTAATTTGAATAGAAACAAAGAAGACAGAAAAGGAAAAGATGCATGATGAGCTAGTTATGGTAGATTCTAACAGTCATATATACGGTGAACAGATGAGGGGTAGATTAAACAGCCTATTTAAACTGACGATTTTGCAACTGCAACGTGACTCGTGCTATCTCCATTCTCAGTGGCGTAGCCAGGATTTTCACCTAGTGGATGCGACGCTTACTATTAAAAAATAATAAATTATAATAAATACATTTTTATTCCTCAAAACATCATCTCTACTGTTTTGATGAGGAGTTTGTCACCAAATAAACTTTATTTGTAACAAAATAAACACATGCATTGTAACCCAACAAATACATGCAATGCACATACATAACTAATATAAATGCACATACATAACTAATATATATATAATATGATGTTGTCTGGTATCGAACCTAAAACCTCATTTATATTAGTTATGTATGTGCATTGAATGTATGTATATATATATATATATATATATATATATATATATATATATATATATATATATATATATATAAAGACGTGCATCGGACGTGTAAATTACTAGTCATATATTAATACCAAATGTCATAAACTAATACAATTACTAAATAGTTATTTTCTTTGGCAATAAAACCCTTAAAAACTTTATATTATGAAAATATTGACTAATATCTTCATTGTCAATTATGTCTAATATGTCTCTTTCAATATATGTCACTAAACAATCATCATCTCATCTTCCAATTGGTTGCGTAATGAAGTCTTGATAATTTTCATAGTAGAAAATACTCTCTACTATCGCGATTGCAGTGGGTAATAGCAATGCCAACTTTGAGATTTTTTCTATGTAAAGCTAGTAATCGACAAATCATTTGGGGTTGCCAGAATATTATTCATCAAATGTAATTAAAATGCAACTTCACATTGTGTGTGGTGGATTAGTGTGTTTGACTTCAAATTAGAAGTTCATGGGTTGAACTCCCGTTGTTGTCAAATAATTTTTTATTTTGTCATTTAAAAAGAAATTAAAATTTCAAATCAAAGTAAAAACTAAATCCTATTTCAGCCGGAACTTGAACAAAAAGAAATTAAAATTTTAAATAAAAGTTCAAAAAGATTTTTGCTAGGACTTGAACTTGGGATCTCCTATGTAAGAACCAAGTATTCTAACCAACTAACCTACAACCAGTTGATAAAATATTCTATATTATTCTATTTATATTACTGATTATGTACATGTAAATTCGAGGGGACCATGTAGCTACGCCCCAGTCCATTCTTGTTTCTAGATATCTATGAAGCTTCATAGCAATAAAAATATTTCATTTCTCCAACTTTCAGGCATATGAGTAAATTGAGACTTATGATCGAAAATAACATGTACAACAAGAGGTAGTTATCGCATTTGCCACCCATAACAATATAACATTCTTACTTGCATGCAAAATTTTCATTTTGATCAGGCTAGGCTAGCAAGTCTGCATCTTCACAAAAAGATGTCAGTTGCTTCAGCTAGAAGCATGAAGAGAAAACGATTTCTCGTGATTCGTACTTGCACGTATTACGACGACGATTAGGCCAATATTGGAACCTGTGCTCTTTACTGTCTTCTTCTTTCCCTTTAGTGCTCCCTTGTGAGAAAAAAATTAACGGCAAAACATGCAAAACAAAAGGCTAAGTACGTAGTATCAAAACTAAGATTTTGTATAGAAAATAATCAAAGAAAGGAGAGCAAAAAAAAAAAGAGAGAGAATTGTATTATTTGTAAGAAATGATTAGTAGGAAGATCTACCGTGACCTGTTTACATCCTGACCTTTCTTTTATTTTCTTTTCAATATACCTACCTATGTTTAAAGCTATTTAAAGAAGACAATGCGTAGTGTTGAAGTCTCTTGCAGTAATCTACTTTTGGTTTAGAAACACAATGCTATGAATTATGATGTGATTTGCCTGCTTACACCTTTATGCATCTCAATTGAAATTTACATGATAAAGAATACAACAGACTGCGAAGTGGTCCTCAACATCGTCATGGATCAGTCTATGGACAATTTAGATGCATTCTATATTCAAGTAACAGATTAAGAACAAATAGATAGTACTGCTTATTATCGAGATTAAGTATATCCTCAAACCAAGGGTTCAAAGCATGTAAGAGTTCACTCTTCTTACCAAATAACGATAGAGGGGAAAAAACAATGGAGGGGAACAATAAAATCAGAATCCAGTATGAGCAACCAAAAATGTCACAAACTAAACCTACACGACTACTACTATGAACAGATTTAGAGATATGCACCGGGACGGGTTTGATCCGTACGTGAACTAACCAAACCCGCAGGGGTGGACATCTTTGGTATGAAAACCCTTTAGTATGGAAACCCCGTCCAAACCCGAACGGGTAGGTTTTTGAAAATGTCCATTAGAAATCTCGGTCCGGTTTGAGTTTAGTGGAAAACCCACCCGCTCAAATCCGAAGCAAATTTTCTCATACCTATATGTACATTTTATAACTCTCAACAATCCCGACATAGCGACCAACAGAGGATTCTGTAACATGCATATGGAGAATCTGAATCACCTTTTCATTCACTGCCAAAGGAGTAAGGCAACTATAGTAGAGGTATTACGGGCCTTAGGGACAGGTGACTACCCCAGCGAGTACGAGGATTTGTGGATAGGACCCAAATTTGCTTCGGTACGCCACGAAATGAAGGATGCTGTCACGCCCCGCTTTCCAGAATACCGGAACACAGGCACGTAACTGAGGCCCAGCAAATGATGCAGATACATCATTCATAAGCTGTAAATTTAACTCAACAACAAGATAACAATTTCAACCACGAAAGCATATAAAATCACAACAGGATAACAAAGTACATGACATATTACATGAACATAACCAACAACTGGAAAGAAACATAGTTACGGGTCAAACACGCCCGGATTACAACAAGGATTACATGAATAAAACAAGAATTAAAATAGCATGAAATTAAACATCACTAAAATCTTTGCTCAGCAACACCTTCGGGTAGTTCCATCTGGGCCTGCAAGTATATTATAACAAGAGGAAGAAACAAAGAGGTACCCGTTAATGCAAGTCACGGACCGCAAGTGGTACAAGCAACGGGACAAATATAGAATAAAACAAAAGCAGAAAAGAACAAGAAATCAAGAATCATATGATAGAGCAAATACAACATGCAACAGAATCAAGAACAAGACCTCATGAAATAAATAACATGCATGTAAAAAAGTAAATAATCTATAGTAACATGTAACATGTAAACGAGTAAGCAAGTAAACGTGTCAACATGAACGAATAACATGTAAACAAGTAAACAAGTCACCATAACCATGTAACATGTAAACGGATCATGCAAGTGTACGTATCATGTCATGTCTTTTATTAACCTAACTAGGTAGCACTTCATGCGTCCCATACCACATGGTTGCTATTCGCAATCAAGTGAACGTTTAGATCAGTGGTGGATTCTATAAGTCACGTACTCGGAAAAATTATATCTTGTTCGAGATACGTGCATGTGGACATAGTGTAACGTAGTGTGAAACATGTCAAGTAAACCTGTAATTTAGCAAACTTGTAACTTGTAACTTACAAATTTGCAGCGAGGAACCACGAGCTCTCGTCTGAGTATGCTCTTCTATATTACCCACTACTAAATCTTTTTCCTTTATACCCCGGCTTGTTATCTTTTTAATTACAATTAAATATGAACAAAAACTACATGCAACAACAGGGACGGGTAACATGGCAAGGGTAACATGACAAGATCAAGTATCAAGACTTATACGAGACAGAAAACATATTTCAGGACTTATAAAACATTTGATACAACTAATGACATGCATAACACTTAATCAAGAATAATATATATTATAACAACATGCAACCTAGTAACAAGCAATTCATGCACAACATCATGTATAATTATAGGAGTATATATGTGTGTATTAATTTTTGTGTGCGTGTCATGCATATGAGAATAAGTATTCACGATCACATGTGAATACAAATCGACGGATTAGGTATGAAAACGGGTATCAATTCGACTTATGAATGTGAATTGGAGTCAAAAATAATATACTTGCGGTATTTTTACAAGGGCTTGTACTAGAATAACGGATTGTACAAGAGACACTTGTCTGTTAGTCGACGACGAAGAATTAAAAATAGAATAACGTGATCAGTATCCCGGACAGTCGAACACGTGTGAGATGTGTGGCAGCACGCCAAATCAGCAACTCCTAGAATAGCAAGCTCCCAACTTCACTTCAGCAACTCCAAATAGCAGTCAACTCTTTCACAAATTCTAAGGCAGCAAACACTCCAAACAGTAACTTTCCAACAACAACTAATAACTTCAATCCAACCCCACTACAAATAGAAACTCACTAACACCAATACACCAATACACTAACACAAATAGTAACCACTCTACTCCAATCTCCTACTCCACAACACCAAACACTAATACAACTCCAATACAACTATCTAATCCCCACAACACCAAAACAGCAACTATCCACACAGTAACAATCCCAAAAACACCCTGTTTTCTTCTTCTTCACTTCTCTTAGACACACACAAAGGGGGAGAGAGAGAGAGAGAGAGAGAGAGAGAGCGGGAGAATGGGGAACAGCGACGGCGGGAGGAGCGCAGGCGCGACTGGGGCAATGGTAGAGGGGGAGCAGCTCAGGCGGCAGCGCGTGACTGGGAGATGAGCGACTAAGGCACAGTCGAGAGGAGAAGAAGAGGCTGGCAAAGCTTCGAGCTAGAGCGGGAGTTCGAGCGGGAGGAGGAGTTGGGCGAACACAGGTGGAGGAGACGAGCGGGAGATGGATGGGAATGGCGACGGCAGTGGACGAGCGGGGTTCTTTGCTGCGTCGTGGAGAGGCAAGGAAGATGGGATCTTCGGCAATGGCGAGGCGAGTGCTGCTCGGAGTTGATAGGACGGGGAGCAGGGGCTCGGCGATGGCGGAACTGACGATGAGGGGGCTTCGGCTGTGGCAGCATCGAGGGTCGATGTCGGGGCGGTTGCGGAGTGAGGGCGAGCTCGACGGAGAAGACGAAGGGCAGCGGTGGGTCAACGAGGTAAGGCGGAGCTCGAACGGGAAGAGCGACGGGCTGAGATGGGGCGGTTTGACGGAGCCTTCGGCAATGGCGAGCGGAAGGAGCGAGGGAGCTCAGGGTCGGAGTCGAGGTTGAAGACGAAAGATGGAGGAAGGAGGAGAGTGGGTTGATCTGTTGGGTTTGAGTTTGTTTGGTTTCTCTGTTTGGTAGAGAAACAGAGAGGGGGAGAATGGGAGAGAGAGTGATAATCGGAGGGGGATTTAAATATAAGAATATAATAAGAAGTGAAGTAGTGGGGGGTAGTTATGAGGAGTGGGGAAATGTGCATTCAAAGTGGGGAGGAAGTTAGAGTACGGGATTGAAGAGTGGGGAATAAGGAAAAGAATTGTATAGGGATAGGTGTGTAATAAATCTGTACAATAGGAGTAATGGGTTTCCAGTTAGTGGGCTTGGGCTTCAAAATATTATTAGATAAATAAAATAATTAGGACATTGGGCTAAAACTTTTGGGCTCACATTAATTTAACAAAGTCAAATACAAATGTGGGCTTTAGAATAAACAATTTGGTTTCAGAATAATAATAATAAAATCAGAATACAACTTGGGCTCATATTAATAATTAATAAATTCAAAAATGCAACTTAGGCTTTATAATAAACAATTGGGGTTTAGAATAATAAGTATAAAATTAGGTTCATAAAATAGTTTAAATAATAAAATCAATTAGGAGAAAATACTTACAAAATACTGATGATTTAAAATATAGAAAAATACTTGAAAATTACGTATTAATGAAAACAGGGGTTACAGATGCTTGGTACATAGCCATTGCGGCGACTACTTGGGTGTTATGGCTAGACAGAAATAATTTCTATTTTCGTGCTTCATGTAATAGTATTTCTGGTAACCTTACTCATATCATGCATTTGATTTCTTTTTTGGGCCACAGCTGCTGCCACAGAAGCGAGAGGGAGGATTGCCAGAGTCTTCCAGGTGGAGGAGTTTGACGATGAGGAGGTTGAGTTTGGACCGACCCTGGACTGAGGGGTAGGCGCCCTTCATTTTCATATGCAACTACCTCTACTCTGTATTTTGTTTCGATCTACTGTACTTCTGGTTGTACTTTGTATGGATGGTTAGACCCACCCTCCAGGGTTTTGTTGGGGGGGTTATATTTTATTTTCTGCACTGTACTTTTGTATTTCATCCGGTACGCCGGGGTTGTTTTATTAATTTCTTATTAATGAAACAGGGTGTCGTTATTCCACCTTTAACCTCCCAAAAAAAAAAAAAAACAATCCCAACATAAATTAGTAACTCATAATATATTTACATTAGCTACAAATTTTAAATCACTCATTTAATTTGATAGAATGTTACAAATTCTCGATCTTCTTACCATACAACTCTCATTCGGTCAATTTTAAATTTTAAATTGCTAAAAATGAGTAGATAAAATAATCATCAAATTCAAAAATTGGGTTTATCCGACAAAACTGACCCATAGAACTGGAAACCCACCTGAACAAATTTGAAATCCATGGGTCTGGGTTTGGCTATAAATGAATGAAACCCGACGGGTTAGGGTGGGTTGGAGAGGAAAATATGTGTTGGGTTTGAAAATTGTTAAAAACCCACCCGAATCGACCCACGCTAATATCAATAGAATATCCACAACTGTGTAAGTTCTCAAATACAACTCACAATGACAACTATGTTTGAAGCAAAATATAATGGAAAGAGAAGTTGGAATTAGATTAAGGAAGAACAAGAAAGATAAGGGAGAAATGAGAAAGGATAAGTAGAGAATTGGGAAAGAAGAAAGCTATAAAGTTCATTCTAGGGCTGTTCATCGGTGCGAAACCGAACCGAACCGAAAAAAACCGAACGGAACCGAAATTTTCGGTTTCGTATATTTGAAACCGAAATCCGAACCGAAACTGATAAAATTCGGTTTGAACCGAACGGTTCGGTTTAGTTAATAACCGAAATAACCGAACTTTTTAGAAGTTGTTCAATTTTGAATTTTACCAGTGATCAAGGTCAGTGATATTGGTATTATAGATATGCAGAGGAGTATAGAGTAGTTAATGTATACTGCAAATGATATTAATGAAGTTGGATAGTATATATACTATAACAGGTACTGCCGAGAATGTTAAAGATCTCGAAGTAAAAGAAAATGGATGTTTTATTTTATTAACCTATGACAGGGTTCTGTAATGTGTAATTGGGTATTGATTAATGCTGTGGCCGTATTCATATTAATGATGAAACAGAGTTTGAAAAAGGGTTCAGGTTTTCTGAATACAATTTCATTGTATGCAATTTAGGTGGGTCTGATTTGTGGAATGTAATACTTATTTTTACTTATGGAGATGTGACAAATATATATCATTCTCAATCAGATATCCATAATAACTATGAAATCCTAAGCTCATCGATGGTTATGTTTTGTTTCTTGCTTCGGATAATGCACTGGTGAATTATAAGTGCATGGTCAAAAGCCCAGAATTTATTTGCTTCCAATCATGGTTTCGGAAATGATTTTCAGTATTCAGGAAACACTTGCGAAAAGAATAAGAAAGAAAAGAATATATATAGAAAAATGATTGCTCACTGTCTGGTATTACCAAAAAGAAAAAAAAAGGAAAATTGCTCACTGCATTTCAGTTTTCAAACAAACTCTAAACTGGCAAGAGTGACCACTCAGTAAAATGCAAATGATACATACACTAACGAAATGTTATGAAAGAATTTGGCATATTAGATGCACACCCACTTCAACAATAGATCAGACAGAAACAAATTCAGAAGCAATGAGGAGAGGCTGATTGAAGAAACCCTGTGCAGTATAGTATGTGCTTAGCTATGTATATACGGCAAGAAAATGTAGAAGAAACAAATTGAAAAAAAATTCGAGTTTTCTGAAGGATGTGGCGGAATGCGGTGTAGAAGAAACTAAGAAGCATTCTCGATTGCTTGAATGCACTTCAAGACAGTAGCTTGTTCGACATTGCAGACATGAGTGCTTCGTGTGTAGCCGCATTGTTTTTCAGCAGCGACACACCAAACAAAACCTGTTATTAGTTAAGCTTTTGACAGGGTTCTGTAATGTGTAATTGGGTATTAGCACAACTAAAGCTGTTCATATTAGTTAAGAATTTATTTTTGTCCAAAAAAAATTTGGTTTTTTGTTCGGTTCGGTTTATTTAGAAGCCAACCAAAAACCGATCCGAACTCTCTAACAAAACTCCGGTTTGGATCAAAACCGAACCGAAAAACCGAACCAACTTGGTAAATTTCGGTTCGGTTCGGTTCGGTAATCGGTTTTAACCAAAGTATGAACAGCGAATACAATGCAAATACAACAACAACAAAATCTTTTTCCCAACTAGTTAGGGTCTGCTACATTAATCCTGGTTTTTCATTATGCAAATGCAGGCTAAATATACTCCAGGTGCTGTAGAGGATCCGATCCTCCAATAGATGCACGACACAGTTCCCTTTCTCTAAACGGAAATGATTCCTTTCCACATGCCCATCCTCGGTCACGTGCGTTGCAGCTGCAGCATAGTAGTCGGTTAAGTAATCAGGTCAGGTCCTCTTGCGCGTGGGTCTTTGTCATTGGGCCTCCAAGGTAAGAAGTGGGTTGTTCTTCATTTGAATTTCCAATTAAATTCTCATCATTGCCGCCCAAGGTTGAGCAATGGAAATGCCCTAGCCATGACGGCAGGAGGCTACCATATCGCTTCAGATTCTTGTAATCATTCCCACTAAATCAGGATTTCTTCAATAATACCCCCATCCTCATTTAACTAGGTGTTCCTTCATGACGCATACTGGTATCAAGATGGGTAATGGGTTGTCATATTCACTGGAAGAGGGACGTCTTGGACGTCTTCCATTGATGATGAATCTCCATGACACTGGCGAAGAAAGGACACATGGAACACCGGATGAATTCTTGAAGCTTCAGGTAAGTCTAATTCATATGCTACCCTCCCAATTCTCTTGATGATTTTGTATGGTCCATAGTAGCGCTTTGATAGTTTGTGGGAGCTACACTATGCAATGGACTGCTGATGATAGGGTTGGAGCTTGACAAATACCCAGTCTCCCTCATGAAGTTCTCTATCAATTCAATTTTTGTGTGCCAAATTCTTCATTCGAACTTGTGCTCTTAACAAATTTGATTTGATCTTGACCAATGCCTCTTGTCTATTTGATATCATCACTTTCACATCTGGATTCTTAGTATCAGGGTGTACACTCTATATTAGAGATGGTGGTTGTTGACCCTAAGTTTGGTGTATACAAAATGGGTAATGCTATACCTACTACCAAATCTATTACTTTTTTCCTTTACTATTTTAGGTGACACACTATTATTAGATGTTTGTACCAACTACTCTACAATAACTTCTACTAATAGTGTCTCTCACCAAAATGGGATATCAAAGCTGCTGCCATGAAGGAAACACATGAAGAGAAGATGTTCGATTAATATACTTTTCAATGTAAACTCAAAACATACGAAATGGAGATAGCAGAGACAAAAAGGTGTAGATAGAACATTGGGATCATACTCAAAACTGAAGAGAAGACCATCGCCTTAAAAGCACATGCACCACGTCATTCAAACTCCGATTCAGAAGACGAATCATCCCACAAACACATCGAGCTCCTAACCAAAAGCTTCAATAAGTTTCTCAAAAACCAAAAGCGTGGTAGGTATCAAGGAGAGAGAGACAAAGGCAAAGACGAAGTATGCTACAAATGTAAAAAGTCCGAACACATTCGTGTGAATTACTCTCTCAATAAAGACAAGAACAAATCATAAAATACAAGATCAAACTACAAAAAGAAGGCATTAAAGACAATTTGGCTTGACTCTAATTGAAGTGATAATGAAGATGATCAATATGTGTGAGCAAACATAGGATAAACTTTTATGGTTCTTGGAGATAATGAGTGGCAATCATCATTTCACGAAGATGTAATGGAAAACCCCACTTATGATGAATATATGTGAAATTGTTTGTAATTTAACGGAGTATGCTAAAAAGGTCAATTGTGAAATTAAGCAGTATAAAAAAATGTCTAATGGATCACATGAGTCATGCATTACAAAAAACAAGAAACTGAAAAATCAGAATTATTTAGTTATTGCAAAACTTGAGTCATTAGAAAAATCAAGATTTGTTGGTAGAAGAGAATGAATGTTTAAGAAAAAAAATTCAAAAATCTCTATCAACAAATAATGAGAACCTAAATGTGATCCATGAGAAAATTGTTCATATTGCTAAGCTTACTAATGAACTTGTTGATTGCAAAAAAAAAATTGATGAATTGGTGGAAGGTTATGAAGAAGTCCTTGAACAAAATAGACAACTTGATAGTGCACTCAATAATATTTGTTGGGATACCAAAGATGATGATCATACAAGAAAAATGCATTGTTGCAAAATGATTGAGCTCGAATCAACTATTGAAAATTACGAAAAAATGTTCACTTATTTTATGACAAAGCAATCAAGGACGGCCAATGATAAAGAGAACTTGGTTAATTCCTAAGCATTCTTCTCATACCCATATGTATAATTATGCAAATGTATATGAACCAAGGCATAATCATATTACATGCAATTATTGTTGTAGATTAGGACATGTTTTATAATTGTGCTTTGAAAATGAATACTAACTTTGTTTGGGTTAGAAAGACTAACAATGCAGGTGGCACACAAACTTGAATACCAAAAATCTCATCTGCTCACATCGATAGATGTGCGAAAATGATTGATTTTTGAAGAAAAATTACATAATTTGGTTGCCAATGATAAATTGTAAATTTCTTCCAACCCATTAACAAGTGATTCTCGAGTAACAATGTTTAAGGTAAAAATTGTAGATCATACACCATTTTTACTTAATTCATCTTGTCGTATTTATGTTATATCAGTTTTCGTATTAGGAGAAAATTATATCCACATATGTATATACTTTTGTATATTCTGTGTTATCCTACCATGTCTTTTAAATCATGGTTTATTATCATGCTTAAATTTGGATTCATATTTTTATTTCAAATTACTACTATTTTTGCAAGCCATTTGATTTAGTGCATTTTATTTGTACAGTACTCTTATTTTGATCTCTTATGAAGTCTTGCATCATTTGGAATCAGTTTGAATTTATAATGAATTTTCAAATATATCAAAACTAGATTTGTATTCAAACAAATAGAGGATTTCAATCACATTTGTATAATATATTTCCTCTAAATATGTCTATCTAACTTACATGTATTTGATAACTACTTTTCAGGATTTAGTTGAGGTCAAACTTGACCAAATACTTTTAGCATCTAATCTTGATTTGATTGAAAACTGCAAATTTTGGATTTCATTGATAGGTTGATTTTTTGAAACTGATATCTCTCTTATTTTCTTACTAAAGATCTTTTAAATAAAACTGGTTTCAGTCCTGTAACGCCCCAAATTCCAACATAGGAATTTGTAGCAAATACAGGATCTTTTACTTCAACTTCGTACAATTTTACAAGGAATTTAAAACTTTTCATTTACAACATGTTCTTTATACAGCACAGCGGAATTAAATGAATACAATACAATCTACAATAATGAAAATTCTTCAATCTTGTAACAACTCATCATAGTCACTTCAAGTTCATGTCAAGTTCAATCCTACAACTAGGAAACTGTGGGCACGTCAGTTTCATACAACTGATGCAATGCTATAATATAGCAATTCTTCTACTTTAGCAAATACAAACTTGAATGTGAAATAAAATATGAGAAGTGACTATCCTAAACATGTCAGTGTATGATATGACCTAATGCCTAATGCATTCACACTACGATGACACTAATGCATACTTGTTCGGATTCTATACTTCCCATACTACATAGGTCCGAGGGTAAGTCCTTATCGTACTCCTCATTATAGGGTTAAATTCCTCGTTATGAAAATTCTCCTACGGTAACAAAAGCAAGGTTTAGACATTCCATGAGTACGGATTCCAGCCCGGAATTCACCGTCAGACTATACAGAATTCTCGTCGTGCGAACATCCTGCAAGTACCGCTCTTGCCCCGGTATATACATATATATTGGAGATCTACCTCCTATCCGCCCGACTATTCATGATCCCAGATCCACCGTTCGATCAATCATAGTCCTAAATTTAATTAAGGCTTGTCTCACTCTGCAAGCAACCACAGTCCAGGGATCCACCGTCTGACTGGGTCTATAGTCCAGGAATCCACCTTCAGACTATATAGAAGCGCCCCACTTGCGTTTGCTCAAGTTTCATCACATCTTCTTCTAGTGCCTATCCTTAAATTTAGACATGAATAATAATACCACCTTGAGCTAGCTTACCCTCCTACAGGTATTAAACAATATACTGAGAACGATAGCCTATATTGGCCACTTCTCAAAATCAATTATCACTTTCATCACTTTGTCGGTACTCTGGGTCTCACTTAGCCTCTAGTATCAACACCATTCATGTTCACAACATCATGGATTATCCATACCCACTTTATTCACATTTTAAAATTTCATTCATTCACATATCTAATTATTCCCTTGTTCATACAACTCAGTTATTTGTATAACTAGTTTCAGAGTCTTATCCAACATTTCGAATCAACATTCTCTATGTAAAATAGATGGTTTATTCACCCCCTTCTAATAGGATTTTCAATAAATTCGTAATTACATTCAATAGATTCTTTCTCTAAACAGTATAATATTCAACTTCCAATTTTAAATCCAGTTTTATACGTTGTAAAAATTTTAGGACAACTGGATAAAAGACATCAACCAAATAGTATTGAAAAAAATCATATAAATTCCAATATGACTCCAAAAATAGATTTATTAGTTTCATAGGAATCATAAATGAATCTACTACAACTTTGTAGTTAATATCATCTAAAATCATCTTCAATTACTTCGTCTAAATTTTTTTGTAAAAGAGTAGGTTCAAAATCAAAAAACCGCAGCTCATGCTACTTGTAAAAATCATAGAAAATTGTATACTTCATGAAACGTTGTTTTCTTTAGATCAAATTAAAGATATACAAGTCTACTATAACTTTGTAGTTATAAGTTTCACCAAAATATTATGTCTATAAACCGGAATTCTTCGAAATCGACAGTAGGGTCGAAATGTTATACAGACTGGCACTGTTCGATCTTGTAAAATTCACTATAAATTATATTCTTCATGAAAAAATGATTTCTTAAACTATAAAGAACGTTTAAAGAGTCTAATTCAACTTCTTAGTTTTGACCTTTCTCAAAATACTGCATCTAAGATCTCAAAAAGATCAAAATCCGAAATGTGTGCAAATTTCCAGCAACTAGCCAATTGCCAACCAGTGCTAAGTTTGGAATTTATTAAAATAGTAAAGGACGTCCAAATATTATGAAATTTTTAGGAGACGTTCTTGACATATACGGGATGCTCCAATAAAAATTTTAACTATAGATTCCATCTAATTTAATATATATGATTTTCTGAAGTGCAACTAAAAGTTAAAACAGAAACTTATAAAAATGCCCCCAAATCAATCATATCATAATTTCACACCATTAACCAACAACACATAATCTAAACATGAATACTCAATCTATATAAGTTTTTATGCATCTAACATTTTACACATATATTCTACAATCTAGAATTCTACTAATAAAATTATATTAGAAAGTTGGAGAAACACCCACCTCAAAGTAGAATTCCTAGTAGTAGAACCCGTCAAAAAAATGCTCCAAAGCTCCCCCAAAAAATGGCCGGCCTCCTCCTCTAGCAAAACCGCAAGCTCCACTCTCTCTTTCTCTCTTTTTCTTTGTTTTAATTTTAGTGTTGTTCATAACAAGAAAGGAGGGCTATTTATAGGGAAAATGAGTGGTTAAAATTACTCCCTACTTCCTACAATAGCTCCCCACTTCTCCACACTCTCACCCACTCTCCCTCATTCTCACAATTGGCCAGCCAACTTCTCTAATGGGTGAGAAACACGTGCACACGCATTGAATGCGTGTGCACACTATTTATTAAGAGTTTTTTATTTAAATTAAATGCATATGTTATAATATGTAACATATATTTAATAGAACTAGTTCAATTTAATTATAATTAGAGTTTTCATGCACAAATAAAAATAAATACACACACACACACACTTCATAAATTTTATTTCAAAAGAGAATACAACCAACACGTACACCAAAAATACATGCATCACACGTAAAATAAATATTCAAATACGAAATAGATTTGATCAACGAAAAAATATTTATAAATAATCGAAATACAACATACGAAAAATAAATTTCATTAATTTTATACATACAACAATGTAATCAACACGCACATAGAAAACACTTGCATCGCACGTATAAAAATATATTTGAGTCCAAATTATGAGAAAAATGAATTTCAATTTATGAAACGAATTCGAAAAAGTTATAAAATAAATAATTGAACATGTAGAAAATTTTGTAATATTACATATAACGGTGGAATATACGTAATCGACGCGTGTATTGAAAGCACGTGCAATGCACGTAAAAACACAAAGATTAAAATAAATGTAAGTTGGCTCAGAATAGGATGAAAACGAATTTTGAAAAGATGGAAAATATATAAATAATTGAAATGCAGAAATACGTAGGAGATTTATATTAAAATACATTACGGATATTACTCGTAACAGTACAAAATACATGTGCATAACCCCCGTGGGCAAAATTGTCCTAACTCAATTTTGCGGGTGTTACAAGTCCATTTACTACATGCGGACTATTTTACTACATGCAGTGGAAAATGCTTAATTTCATCACCTAATTCTTGATTTATTTTTATGCCCCTTATTAATGTAAGACAAAAAAGGATATCGATAGTTTTGAAAAATAAAATAAGAATGGTTTTAATTGTAGTTATGATCATATATATATATATATATATATATATATATATATATATATATATATATATATATATGTGGGTAAAAGGGATATGTGCAACTTGCTCATTTAGTAAATGAGCAATTGATTATGTGTCATGCATGTGATACATTAGACAACTAACCCTTTAAGGATTTTCCAATCACATGTATGCCACATCATCAATTGCTTATTTACTAAATGTGCAAGTTGCTCATACCCCTTTTTCCCTATATATATATATATATATATATATATATATATATATATATAATGAGAGAGAGAAAGAGCCTCATATTTGTATGAGAAAATTTTCTCATACAAAGTAAGGTGCCAAAACAAGAACTCTTAGATTATAAATTTGATCAAATGGTTCATTTGTAAATTACAGCAGAGAATCTTAACAACCAAGATGAACCAAGATATTATTTAACAAACATGTAATCTAAGGGTTCTTGTTTTGACACCTCACTTTGTATGAGAAAATTTCCTCATAAATATGAGGTTCACTTTTCTCATATATATTTGTGTGTGTGTGTGTGTGTGTGTGTGTGTGTGTGTGTGTGTGTGATTTGCATATTAATACATACAAAATGGATATGTCCTTCATCATGAAGCATTATAAAGCAAGTACCTCGAGCTTGGCATGAACATTTCAGCTCGTTCCTTACTCACATAGGTTTCTTAAGAGGAAAAATTACATTTTTTTTATCAAGCACTATCCTAAAGATATTTTGATTGCTCAAATTTTGATTGTTCAAATTCAGTATTATTGTTGACAATATTACTTTTGGGTTTACTAATAAAAATATTTGCAAAGAGTTTTCAAAGAAAATGCATGATGAATTTGAGATGAGCATGATGGCAAAAGTACAAGCTGCACATGTCACTTTTTGTATCATGGGCTTCAAAGAAGCATAACTCTATTATATTGTCCATTGAGGGCTAGAAGAATTTTGAGGATTTTTTTTCTTGTTTTCATGATCTTGAAGTTTTTGTGGTATGCCATATTTATTCATCAAAGGATATCTCAATTCCTCAAATATTCTATCATGTATAAGCTCTTTTAAATGGAATGAAATATGTATTGCTTAATTCGTATAATTGATGCTCTATAAATTTTTTGATTGGAATGAAATATATAGTGCTTAATCCATACGACTGATAAATGTTATTGTGCATATATAGATAGAGTGTGCGTGTTTTGATTTTTTTCCATACAGGATGCATCATTTCACACAGACAAACTTTTATGCTATTATGATGAATTCATGAATTAAGGGGATGTATTGGATTACGGGAGCTTCATCGGAAATTTTGTCCACACCAAAAGGGAGAGATTATTGACCATAAGCTTGGTGTGTACAAAATATACACATGCATCTAATATTTTTATATAAGATCTTTACAGGTTAATACAAATAACAACAATAACAAAACCTTTTTCCCAACTTGTTGGGGTCGGCTATATCAATCATGGTTTCCATTCTGCTCGGTTTAGCGCAATATCTTCTGTAAGACCACAAACTATCATATATATTCTCATAGTTTCCACCCAAGTAAGTTTAGATCTTCCCCTACCCCTAACTTTATCCTCAATACTTATTAAAACACTCTTTCTAATGGGACACTACTAGGTCTACGTGTGATATGTCCAAACCACCTGAGGCGATGCTCTCTTAATTGATCTTGAATAAGAGCTATCTTTACCATGTCTGGTATATGCTCATTTCTAATTATATCCTTCCTGATTTTACAACACATCCATCTTAGCATCCTTATCTCCGCTATACTTATTTTTTGGACATGTTGTTTCTTTATTGTCCAACTCTCTGCTCCATACATCATTGATGGTCAGCCGTCCTACAAAATTTTTCCTTCAACTTCAAAGGTATACGTTTGTCACACAAAACACCACTAACACTTCTCCAATTAAGCCACCCTGCTTGGATGCTTAGATTCTATGTATAACATCTTCACAAATCTCTCCATCTCTTTGTATAATCGAGCCTAAATATCAAAAACAGTCTCTCTTAGGTATCTCTTGACCATCAAGTTCCATTACTTCTTCATTTGTGTTATGGATATCACTAAAATTACACTTCATATACTCTGTTATAGTTATGTTTATTCTAAAGCCTCTAGCTTCCAAAGTTTCTCTCCGCAATTCTAATTTAGCAATGATTCCTGCTCTAGTCTCGTCCACTAAGACAATGTTATTGGCAAAAAGCATACACCAAGATACCTCATTTTGTATTCCTCGCTTCAATTCATCCATAACTAAAGCAAAGATGTAGGGGCTTAAAGCCGAATCTTAGTATAAACCTACTGTAACAGGAAAATCACTGGTCTCTCATATGGTTGTTCTAATTCTGGTCTTTGTCCATTCATACATATCCTTAATTATCTCAATATACCGAATAGTTACTCTTTTATTATTTAACGTCCACCATACTATATCTCTAGGAACTTTATCATATGCTTTTTTCATATCTATAAACAGCATATGTAGATCTTTCTTATTTTCCCTATATTTTTCTATAAGCCTCCCCAGTACATAAATTGTTTGACCTCCCAGACATAAATCCAAACTATATCTCAGACACTGTAGTTTCTTGTTTCAGTCTATGTCCGATCACTCTCTTCCAAATTTTCATCGTATGACTCATTAACTTAATCCCTCGGTAGTAAGAGCAACTTTGCATATCTTTTATATATAGGTACTAAAATACTCTTCCTTCATTCATCGGGTATGTTTTTAGTCCTCAAAATCTCATTAAATAATCTTGTTAGCCAACCCCTCCTACATCCCAAAGACACTTCTAAACTTCGATAGGTATGCCATCTGGTCCTAAAGCTTTTTTCTATTTTCATCCTTCCTAGAGCATTTCGAACTTCTGATGTCCTAATTCTATGGAAAAATTTATACTATCGACTCTCTCTCGGGTCCTCTATATTTAAGTTGCCCGTAACCTTTTCAATTAATAACATCTCAAAGTAATTTCGCTATTTTTTCTTAATTTCCTCATCTTTACAGGTTAATACAAAATGAAATACAAATAAATCTCAAGATCTTCAGAATCGAAGCAAAAGAAAAAGAATCGTGCAAATATAAAAGATCACATATATCAAAAAAAGTTTCATCAAGAAGAAAGATGTGATTGATCCTCAAGAAGACAATACATTTCAAATTATTTACTGCTTTATTTGTGAGCAATAAATATGTAAAAGTATCTTTCACAAATGATCAAGTTATGGAAATGTAACTACCGTTTCCGCTACTTTCATTTTTTTTCCCTTTTGTAATATTTTATTTATAATTGTATAAAATGCTCTATTTTTCTTCCTTGATTATTTTAATTTAAATTGTTCATGAAATTCTTCGTCCTTCTTGATTGAGCTATTCTTGTTAATCATATTTTCTTTTATTTAATTTTGGGTATTTTTATTTGAACCCTCTTATTTTAGATCCATCTCTTATTGAACCCTAAAACCCAATTTCAATTGTTCTTAACCCAAAATCCGCTATTATTGGATCCTAAAACCTTAATCCAACATCCTAGTTGTACCCTATAAATACAACTCTATTGCAAATCCTAAGAATTGCACAAATTGAAACCCTAGAGCCGTCTATTCTCTCTCCTATTCTCTCTCCTCTCTGTTTCTCTCTCACTGTCTGGTTTTCCTGCCCAAATCCCGACCACCCATCACCGTGCGTCTTCTCCGGCCAATTCTGGTGCTCCTCGCCGTTGACGCTTCTCCCATCGCTGTCCTCACCCAAGTCCACCCTCCTCCGTTGACCCACCTTGTTGACACCCTCACAGCAGCCCTGAAACCCCCATGCCTCCCTTTTCCTATCGACACAGCAGCCGATGCCCCTCTGCTCTATTCCCCGTTGCACTGCTGCCTGCGACGCCCACGACCACAGTCGACATCGAGCCACGTCAGCCAAGCCGCCAGCCCAGACCCATGCCCTCTGCGACTGTTGCTGTGTCCCTTTACTCTTGTTGTTGCTTTTGTTGTTGGTTGCTTTTGGGTTCTTTCGTGCACGTAGTTCGTATGTTCGTGGGTTCGTTGCTCAGAGATCCTATTCCGGTTATTCTTGGTATCCAATTTCATCGTCTAAAAGACAAGTCACTTTCCCTTTGAATTGAACATCGTATCAAATTCAAGTTTTATTGAAATTCTTGCAAGTAGATCATTTTCGTTATCGTATCATTATATTGATTATCCTTCGTTGGGTCCATTGAGGGTTTACACAAGCTAAGCCCAATATTCTTGACATCGTGCCGCTTTTGACTCTAAAGAATGAATCTTTCATGCATTCATATAGAATTGAGAATAGGGTTGTTCATATAATTGTCTCACAATTAAATTATTGTAGAACTAATTGCTAGATTGTATGTTTGGTTGATCGATTGGTGTTTGTTGATGATAAATTGATGCATGTGTGTGTTCTAATTTTATTTATCATGTTTTGATACTCATCATGAAAACTAAGAAATTTATCGACTAATAGAATTGATACCCATCATGTTTAATTAAATTATTTCAAGAAAATTACCCAAAACCCTGTATGTTGCTTGCTGACTGTATATTGTTTGTTATTTTCTACCCAGTAAATGATCTTAAAATGAATAACTTTCTGAATAAGAATTGTAGCCTTATCTTTCCAGTTTCCAGAACATCTTGAATTTCTGAATTCCGAGTTGTGAAGCAAAAGTTATGCACGATTTACTACAGCTGTGTTTTTACTTCCAGATTTTCAGATTCTTGTATCTTTCATGTTTAAACTGTTAAAAGGCTGGTCAGATGATAAAATTTTACTCTTATAATTTCCAGATTGTTGCTTAACATGAGTTTTTGCTAATTCTAAAAATAAAATAACATGATATCGATTTTCTGTCTGAACATGAAGTCTGTAAAGAATTGTGTGTTTGACCTAGCTACTATTGTCAGATTTTGTACTTTAAATATGCATTAGTGGAAGTCTAGTTTCTAGAACAACAGACAGATTCAGTTTTCGAATTCTGTAGCAGTGAGAAATTGTATTTTAGTACAGACCACTCTTGCTGTCCAGAATTTTATATTCCAGTTTTTAATAGTTCAATTAATCCTATGTATTGCACAAGGTTGTAAACGGCGTTAGGCGGTGGCGGTTCGGTCAAGGAGTGCCTAGCGCCTAGGATGCCTAGGCGGTGCCTAGGCAGCGCCTAGGCGGTTGAATTTATTTTGCCGATTTAGTTAATTTTAGCCCCTATTCTTTAATCATAAGTATAATCATGCAATCCAATTGCAAATATTCATCATATTCTTGTGTAATGTGTACTTAAAAAGTGTTTATGCATAAAAAAAGCTTCCTCGTGCAATTAAAAAAAATAATTGTTCAATTGTAATATGTGCAATATACCAATATGTGTAATATGTGTAACATGTGCTATTTTAATATGTTTAATAGGTGTAATATGTGCAATCCATCACCAATAATACAAAAAAAGTTTTAAAAAAAATCCACTACTATTAAAGATCCATACATATTATACAACAAATTAATAGATTAATAATAGTTCTCTTTTTTTTGTGTTATTTTATAGTATTTAAAATTTTAAAATATAAAAAACGCCTGAGCATTGGACATAGGCGGACGCCTACTCAACAAGACGGACGCTACTCAACAAGACGGACGCTTAATCGCCTCTAACCGCCTAGACCACCGCCTAATGCAAAGGCGGTTCGTTCTCCTCCATTTGAGCGCCTAGGCGTCCGAGGCGAACGCCATTTAAAACACTGGTATTGCATGAATCGAAGTGTGTATGTTGTATTGCATGATCCTAATAATTTATCGTCATCATTCTAATTAACCTAATTCATGTTACCATCTTATTGTTCCACTATTGTTACTATTTTTCACCCAATGTCTGAAATTGCATATTGTATTGTTGCATTAATAAAATGATAAACAAGCCGGGGTTTAAGGGTGTCACACCCCGCTTCCCAAAAGAGAAATACAGAATACAGATACGTGACAAAAGCCCAGCAAATGGTTTTCATCATCCATAAGCTGTCAGGATCTTTACAACATTTCACAAGAACAATCAGAGTAGGAAGCAAGAGAATTCAACCACACATGCATATATGAATCAAAATACCAACAAGATTACTTAAAACAAAATATATTAATCTCAAATAAACCAGATCAGAACAAGTTAATAATCCTGGGTCATACTGCCCAAATACAAAAATAATCCAAGTAACCAATTACAATTATTCAAAAGCAACAAAAACTAATAATAATAGCAAAACTTCAGCACTAATATCTCATATCACTAACTCCATCTGGCAGCTGATCACCCTGGTCTGCAATTAATAAATTGCAGGATAGAGAAAAAAGAAACAAGATTTCTGTCAATGCAAGTTACGGGTCGCTTGTAGTGCAGGCACAAGTACAGAAAAGGGTAAACAACATAGCATGGAATAGGCATGATAACAAAACAGAACAACTAGCATGGCAAGATGAACAAGTGCAAGTGTTATGTATCAAGTGTCAAGTGAACAAGTATCATATAAACAAGTAACAAGTATCAAATATCAAGTATTAAGTATCATGTACAAGTAATCAAGTGTCAAGTATCAAGTATCACGTATAAGTAACAAGTATCAAGTATAAAGTACAAGTAGCAAGTAACAAGTGTCAAGTATCATGTTGTTTCAAGTTTTGTATTAATCTATCTAGGTAACACTTCATGCGTCCCGATTTTTACCACAAGGTTTCTACTTACATGCAAATTTTGCATAGGCAGTGGTGGATTTCTATAGGACCGTGTACTCAGGTTTCAAATCAAGTAACTACAAGCACGAATCACGTAATCGTGAACACGTGGCAACAAGTAGTAGTAACAAGCATGAATCATGTAGTCATGAAGCATGGCAACAAGTAGTAACAAGTATGAATCATGTAGTCATGAGACATGGTGGCAAGTAGTAACAAGCATGAATCATGTAGTCATGAAACATGGCGGCATATAGTAATAACAAGTATGAATCATGTAGTCATGAAGCATGGCAACAAGTAGTAACGAGCATGAATCATGTAGTCATGAGACATGGCGGCATATAGTATAACAAGCATGAATCATGTAATCATAAAACATGGCAACAAGTAATGGAAAACACGGGCCTCCTGCTGAGTACACATACCTATATTGTCCACTATTAAGGTCTTTCCCTTAATCTCGACTTGATTATTTGTTATTATTATTAAACAAGCATATACGTGTCACAGAACAGAGCAAGAATAACATGGCATAATCAAGTAACAGGTTCAGGTTGAAAGATAAACATGCACAGGTGAAAGACAACACATAAAAGATTAGGACAACGAGAATTCTAATTCAGGACAGCAAGACAGTACTGCACCAAATCTGGAATTTCCGTTGCCACAAACATGCAAACCTGGATCCGTCAGAGAATCTGGAAAATAGACTCCCGACCGAATCCAGAAAGTACATATAAGTCATATGGTATTTCAAAAAAACAAGTCTCAAAACAGATTTGAATCCAGAAAATACGTTCAGTCAGAAACCAGAAGTTTGTATTCAAAGTCAGGAAAACAACATGAACGCTCATTAATTAAATTCACGAAAAATCTGGGGTATTCCCCTATATGTGTAGCATTAAAATATAAAGTTTCATAATTTTTCAATGTAAATAGTTTAGTCGACAAAAATCAGAAAACATCAAGATGCAATAGTTTTGTAAATCTGGAATTATAAACACTGTAATACAAAAACAGCAATATCTCACAAACCATAAACCGAAATTCCAATCCGCCAAAAGGGTGATAAAATAGACACAATAGGTTAACTTTAATATTCACAAATATTTTACAAACAACAAGTAGAATTAGGTCGAAAATCAGGTTATTTACTAAACAGTATGAAAATTCTGCATGTGTAGTAATTGTTTGGAAACATAGAACGGTTTTTAAAACTCATCAAATAAATTCACAAAAATTCAGGGTTAATTCCAATCAAGTCTAGTTGTATTGTGAAAATTATTGGATCAAAATAATACTTTTCACATCATGATAAAAATAGATTACTCATCAGAATGCATAGAAAACAAAATCTGGAAATCTCTCTACACCTCTGTAGTAAAATAGACATAACTCACGACTTATAAATTGAAACTGAGATCTGTCAGAAGGGTTGGAAAATAGACAGAATTCTCTATAGTTCAGTCATATTCACAAATAAAAATCATATATTGACCTTAATAGGGTCTAAAATACTGATCAAAAGCAAGTTAACAGAAAATACAGAATTATTCTTCGAACATAAAATCATCTAGTTCATGTAAAACTCATCCAAATCAACCCAAACATGAAATAGGGTATACTAGATGTCCAAGCAACATGGTATAGGGTATTTCACAAGTCCACGATGAGTCTACTATAACTAACACATCCAAGCACACGATATCATACGAATAACATGCATGTATACAACAAGAAGTGGTCGACCCTAGGTTATTGCATGTCATATGTGTCATGTGGCAACTACGGGCGAGTCAATCACAATAGAAACAAGATCAACAAGGGAAGAATTGTTTCTAGAACACAACTACACTACAGGCGGTATTTAGTACTTGTATTACATAAAGAAAAGAATACAAGTTACTTGCCTTATAGTCGACGACGAAAACGACGATAATCAAGAATAACGGGAACGGATTCCCAGAACATGAACTCAATCGAACAACGCAACCACGAACCAACACACGAACAATGAACCCATGAACAAAAACCCGAACTAACACGTGCAACTCATGCACATGCAACGAGGAAAGAGCGGACAAAGAGACAACGGACAACGACGACGAGGAGTGCAGCAAGGGAAGCTCACCGCAGCTGCCATTGGCTACTGCGATTGCAGTCGGGCGTCGGAGGGAAGGAACGGCACACTGGTGCTGCTATCGCAGATGTTGTCTACTGCACTGGATAGAGCAGCGACGGGTGAGGGATCAGGGGGTGTCGGGGGAGCACTGGTCGCTGCAGTCGCTGGCAGACAGGGTTGGCGCTAGGGGACGGAGTCAGGCACGTCGCGAGGGTGACGGGGGAGGGGTCGGGGTGCCGCTGCAAGAGACAGGGGGAGGAGAGGGGAGAGGGGAGAAGAGGATGCCAGTGGTCGGGGTTGCACACAGGTAGAGGGAGAGAGGGATGATCGAGAGGTAGGGGGTGAAGGAACAGGGGGGCGGCTGAGTAGGGTGGAAGAAGATGAAACGACTGCACGGGTATATATATATAGGGGTATGCAGAATAGGGTTAGGGCTGAAGTGGGTTATGGGTTGGGGTATAGTTTAGGGAATAGATTGGAAAATGGGTTATTAGGTTAAGTATAATGGGTTTTGGGTATTAAATCCAATAAAATAATGGGTTTGGGTTTTTGGGTTAAAATCCATTAGGAAAATAAAAATAACCAATAAAAATATAATTAAACTTAGATAAATTTTTGGGGACATTAAAAGCAAAATTTAGTAACAATAATAATAATAGTAACAGTAACAATAATAATAATAGAAATCAAAGTAATAATAATAATAATAAGATTTGTATAAAAATCATAGGAAATAGTTATAAATAAAATTATTGATAAAAAAATAAGCTTTAATGGAAGATTCGAAAACAAATTTTAACAAAAAGAGTTTAAGAGCAGAAAAATAATACAAAAATTTCAAATACAAAAAATACACAGAAAATACGTATTTACGAAAACAGTGGTTACAAAGAGATTGACTTGAGTAGTGAATAATATAGTGACTGTGTTGGCCAGTGTTTATCGATTGATTGTGGAGCGCTGACTACGGCACCCCAATCTTTCGTGTCGTGAACCTGTGAACCCGTGAACTTGTGAATCCGTGAATCCGTGAATCAATGAATCAGTTATCAGTGTATCATTATAATGAATCGTGTAATAATATTGTTATCGTATCAGTGATTATCGTACCGACACATGATCTATAGAATTCACCACATAGTCTAAACGAAATTGATTGTATGCATCGAACCTGTGATATGGAACATATGGGACATAGTAGTACGTGCATTAGTTCGGATTTAAAATGATTAATAGACTTAAAAATTGACACCACATCGACATTGCATATTATTCATCATTGTTCTATTGATATCAAATATTGGCTAAGTGTTATTATTAATGATCATTGAATATTGTTATCAATTATTGAATTATTGTTTATACCAATTGCATCGATTACCATGATATTGATTATTGCTATTGTCCCATGTTAATTGATTCCTATTGATCCATTGAATTCATTGTTATACCGTTATTCCATTGTTCTTTATTTGCTTTATGCTGTCCACGACTTGCTCTAAGGAAAAATTTTCTCCTCTTTTTAGATGAAGTGTTCACAGGTAATAAAGGAGAATTGCCTGTTGGGATTGGAGAACAAATATTCTGAAGATCTTAATGCTTTCTTATTGCTTATTGTTTTAATAAACTTATTGTGTTGAGACTTATTACTATTGTGTTTGGGATTTATTATTGTATTGGGCTCATGACCCGGATTTTATTATTTGTTTCCAGACGTTGATTTATTGTATTTGGATACTTTATTTTGCTTCATTCCAAGTATTATTGTTCATGAGATTATTATTATTGTCTGCGCAATTGTTCTGTATTGGTTATATTGTTGATTTGATCTAATAAACAGCTTATGGGTGACGTTAGTCATTCGCGGGGATAATTTCATGTGCTCATATTCTGTATTTTTCGAAAGCGGGGCGTGACAGGAAAGGATCTAAAGTAGATTCACTGAAATATTGAATTCGGAAAAGGTTCAGTCGATTGCACATATAACAGTCGACTATATTTGACAGTCGATTGCACATAATAAGTTGAAATTGGTGTAGTCGACTGTCATTTCCACTCGACTTTGGTCTGGAGGAAATGACAAAAGACTGCCCAAATAAGCAGTCGACCGCAACCTACTCTGATTCACATTTGGTATTTCTTTTAACATTTGTGGAAATGAAAATTTCTGAAACTCTATAAATATAGTTGAATCTACTAAGTATTCTCAATCTCTTTTGACTCATACACTTCAGAACTTATCATTTACCAAAGATCAAGAGAGAAGAGTGCTTTCTTTATTTTCTTAGTCAAAACGTCAATCTTGCGTTTTCACTTTCTTTTCGCTTCGGATTGAGGCGATTTACAGGGCTTATGTTAGGGTTTTGACCTCAAATACACGTAGGTACTGAGTACTTGAAGTTGGAGAAGAGAAGGAGGAGACAAAGACAGTAAGAGAAGACAACAGCAAGTAGAAGAAGTGTAGTTTGGAGAGTTGCGGTAGACCGACCGGGTGTGCGGTTGACTGACCGGGTGTGTGGTCGACTGACCCAAGCTGCTGAGAGTTCTTCGAGTGTGCAGGGTCCAACAGAGGGGGTGACGGTCAACCGTGAAGTCGATCGGTCGTGTCTCGGATTAGGCTCTACACGTTGCAGTCGACTGACCATGGGGGTGTGGTCGACCGACTTCGGCACTGTGCATTTTTGGGCTGACAACTTTAAGGCCCAATAGCTGGATTTGTGTTTATCTTTTAGGGTTTACTTAGAGACTATATATATGGTTGTAGACTCTAGGGTTTGTATGATCAGATCAGAGAGATTTGGTGAGCCGTTATCATTGTTCAACTTCAAGAGGAGATTGTGCCGAGTGTTTCACAGGTGAGAGAGAGAGATTGAGAGTTTTAATCTCTTTTGTAATCTTTATGTCTTGGGAGTTTCTATTGCTTGTAATGTGTTTCCGCTATTAGCACTACGAGTTGTGGTAGATTCTTCAACAAGTGGTATCAGAGCACCTAGGTTTGAGATGGCCGATAACAAGTCGAAGATCGAGAGGTTTCGATGGAAGTGACTTCGCGATGCAGAAGATTCAGATGATAGCATATCTTCATCAGAAAGATCTTGATGGTCCGTTGTTTGATGAGAAGCCGGTAGGTGCAAACAAGGATGCGAAGATCTTGGCGGAATGGAATCATTTGGATCAGAAGGCGCTAGGGGCAGATTTAGTTGGGGCTGAGTAGGAAGGTGTTATTTCATATCTCGAAGGCAAATACCACAAAGGAAGCTTTGGAGATTCTTACGGATATGTATGAGAAACCATCGGCATCTAATCAAATTCTTCATCTGAAGAAATTGGTTAATATGAAGTTGAGGGAAGGGGGTTCTGTAGCAGAGCATGTGAACAATTACTGTATGGTTTATAACCATATGGAAGCTGTAGGTTTGAAGTTTTCAGAGAGGGGGCAGTCATTGTTACTTCTATCTACTTTACCCGATAGTTATGGTACGGTGGAACAGACTATTACAGGCACTATGACAGATTTGACGACTCTACAGGATGTGGTGAGTGGCATTCTGAACGAGGAGGTGAGAATGGTGAGAAACGGGAGATATTCATCATCATCTTCTAGAGATTTCGCAATGTACATTGAGAAGAGATGTGGGAGATCTAAGATCAGTCGAAGAAGAAAGGATCAGAGTAGTTCATCTGAGAGTGAGTCTGGTGACAGCGATAGAGAACATGGGCCTGAGTGCTGATATTGTCACAAGAAGGGTCACATGATGGGCAGTTGTAAGGATTATATGAAGAAGAAGCAGGAGAAACCAAAGAGAGATCCCCAAAGGAAGCTCAAGTGGGACTTGTTGAGGATCTATGCTTATCAGCTCGAGAGGAGTTAGGCCCTCAAGATTGGTATATTGATTCGGGAGCTTCTTTTCATTGCACTCCGATGAGAGAAGTGTTTGATGACAACAATGAGGGTTCTTTTGGAGATATGATCATGGGGAACGGTCACCGGTGTCCTGTACGTAGGGTTGGTACTGTTCGTGTGAAAGCCAATGATGATCAAAGTGTTGTCTTGCGGGAGACAAGGCATGTTCCAGACTTGAAGAAAAATCTTATTTCGATTGGAAGGCTAGACAAAGAGGGGTTGTCTAATACATTTGGTAGTGGGGAGTGGTGTATAGTTGTAGGTTCAAGGGTGATTGCAAAAGGAAAGTATGAGGGAATGTTGTATTTGCATAGAGACATGAGGGGCGTTTCTCCTGTAGTTGACTCTCATCCGGAATTGAGTAATAGGTTGTGTGGGGTGCAACCGAGTTATTTCAGTTGTGGAGGGGAGGTTGCTAATTTAGTGAGAGCTGCTGGCCATGGAAGTGATCCTAAAGGGCAAGACGTTGCTGCGGCGAGGGTACTTTGCGATATGGCAGATGAAGTTTCAAGTCGCTCTTGTGAGGTAGAGAGTACTGGTATTGATATGCGGGGTGATGTCGATGAGGGTAATCGAAATGGGACTGTAGGGGTTGAACAGTCTGCAGATATTGTGGAGGTTTTGTCCACGAAGACTTTTAATGTAGAGGGTGCATTGAGAGGTTTTGAACCATGTCCGGTGTTGATGGAAATTCTGCAAGTTGGGGAGTCCTGTAACACAAAATCCGACACGGAAAGTTGTTTCTCCAGTATTCGTGCACTATGCAATTAGCGGAGCACATCCTTCATGAGACGATAAATGGTGGTTGATACACTCCACGTGAGGGAGTGTCGGAGGTGCTCTTCATGAGAGTGGGGAGTACTTGGGTTTTCCATGAAAGTGGGAGATTGGCAGTGATAATGCGAGGTAATGTTTGCAATAACTTTGAAGCATTGTGTATTTGGTCCAAGTGGAAGATTGTTAGGGTTTTGGCCTCAAATACAAGCAGGCACTGAGTACTTGAAGTTGGAGAAGAGGAGGAGGAGGAGACATAGACAGCAAGAGAAAACAACAGCAAGAAGAAGAAGTGTAGTCTGGAGAGTTGTGGTCGACCGACCCAAGCTGCTGAGAGTTCTTCGAGTGTACAGGGTCCAACAGAGGGGGTGACGGTCGACCGTGCAGTCGACCGGTTGTGTCTCGGGTTAGGCTTTACACGTTGCAGTCGACCGACCATGGGAGTGCGGTCGACCGACTTCAGCACTGTGCATTTTCGGGCTGACGACTTTAAGGCCTAATAGCTGGATTTGTGTTTATATTTTAGGGTTTACTTGGGGGCTATATATATGGCTGTAGACTCTAGGGTTTGTATGATCAGATTAGAGAGATTTGGTGAGCCGTTATCATTGTTCAACTTCAAGAGGGGATTGTGCCGAGTGTTTCAAAGGTAAGAGAGAGAGATTGAGAGTTGTAATCTCTTTTGTAATCTTTGTATGTCTTAGGAGTTTCTATTACTTGTGGTGTGCTTCCGCTATTAGCACTACGAATTGTGGTAGTTTCTTCAACAACTTATAGAGAAATATAAGTTTTGTGGTTATAATAGGAATCTCGGCCCGAATACCGAGAATTCATAGTACTAGGTTTGAGTATAGTGGAATGCATGCGGCACAGAATTGCTGCAAGTAACGATAGTGGAGTAGACCTGGGCGGCTGAACAACTTATATCGCTATGTTTGCTTGTTTGCCCTGTTTGCTTTCTCTAACTCGATTTCTTAATTTTACGCATTTATTTGTAAGTTTTAATCCCCCCTTCCAAAAAAAAAAAAAAAAGAGAAAGAAAAGAAAAAATGTGATTTGCAGTGGTTGGCGCCCGTATACTACTTCACATGGTGTCATACCTAAAGAGGAGTGCCCCAAAATATTGTACCAATATTCCGCCCACTAGGTATTTAAGTTTAACCCATTTTCTAGGGTCATCACTTGCTAAACCTCCGAGATAATTTTCAAGGCATCTATTTAGAACCTCATGCTGGCCATCTGTTTGCAGGTGGTAGGGGCTGCCCATCTATAATTTGGTGCCCTATAATTTGACAATTTCTCTCCAAAAGATGCTGACAAAGAGAGGATCTCTATCACTCATAATAGATTTAGGGATGCCACGTAACCTTATGACCTTTGCAGTAAAGATTTCTGCTAACTTAGCTGCAGTGAAGCTTGCAGGTAGTGGAGTGAAATGGGCATACTTGGATAGTCTGTGACGTCTGTCAACTAGGACCAGTATTGTTGAATTTCCCAGAGTTAAGTAAACCCACCATGAAATTCATTGCTATGCCTTCCCAAATTTTCTGAGGAATAAGGAGTGGCTGTAGTAATCTTCTAGATGATGAATTTCCATGTTTGATCTGTTGACAGATCATGCATTGTTGAACAAATGATTGTATCTCGTTGGACATGTTGGGCCAATAAAAAAATTACTTTGATTCTTGTGAACTGGCATGAAGCTCTTGCATGATATCTTTCTGTAGACTCCTGGGCAATACAATATTGAGCTTAGAGAAAATGACATCATCTCTTAATGAAAACTGCTCTTGACTGAGGACTTCTTTTGTAATGCTTTGTAAAGAGTGCACCACTGCTTATCCTTAGTATAGGTTTCTTTCAAACTTTCCAACCATAGATGATTTGGATTAGAAACTGTTGACATAGACTGTAACTCTGCATTTGGATTTCTGGACAGTGCATCTGCAGCTGTGTTGTCTCTACCAAGTTTGTGGACTATTTTGAATGTGTAGCATGCCAGTTTGTGAACCCAATTCTGCTGCTCTGAGGTATGGATTGTCTCATTGACCAAGTGATGAAGGCTCTTTTGAACATTTGGATTATAAATTCTCTGGCAAGTAGGTATTGTCTCCACTTTCTAACTGATTCAGTTATTGCAAACATTTCTCAAACATATGCAGATGGATTATGCATTCTGAAGCTCATTTTCTTGCTAAAATAGGCAATCAGATAAATTCTCTGTGATAGTATGGCACCTATTGCAATGCCTGAAGCATCAGTCTCTATCATGAATAGCATAGAAAAGTCAGGTAGTGCTAATACTTAAAATGCTTGCAATGCAGCTATTGCTTCTATCGACCAAACAAAGTTTTCTTCAAAAGATTAGTGAGGGGAGAGGCAATGCCTGCATAAGACTTAACAAATCTTCTGTAGTTGCCTATGAGGCCTAGAAATGCCCTGAGTTGCTTGACTGACGTAGGAATTGGCTTTTTCTTTTTTATTGCCGCTACTTTCTCACTTTGATGCCATCTAAAGATATAAAAGGTCCAGATAACCAATGCTTTGCTTTCCAAATGAACATCTGGATTTCTCGACAAAGAAATGGTTATGTTCTAATGTTCTCAAAACCAATGCCAAGTATTGTAGATGACCGAAAATTTTGCCGTACTGCCCCATTTTTTGAAAATATTTGGCGCTCTGCTCCACTTCTGAAAACAATTAGCGAGCTGCCCTTGTTTAGGACACGTCAGCATAAACCGTTATTGAAAATAACGGCATAGGTTATTTACATGCCGTTATTTCCAATAACGACATCTATTATATTTTTTTTTTCCATGCCGTTATTTGGAATAACGGCATCAATATATTTCTCTTACAAGTGTGAATCTTCTAACTTTAAAAAAATTTAAGTGTGAAAAAAACTTATAATAATGCCGTTATCCTAAATAACGGCATGTGAATGACTGATGCCGTTATTGGAGATAACGGTATCAGATATATATAAATGAACTCTTGTCGTTGTTTGGAAACAGAGAGAATGAATAATAAGTTAATCTTTTTTTAAAAAAAATTTATAACTGATGTCGTTATTTGGAATAACGGCATCAGTTATAATTTTTTTTTTTTTTTTTAACTTATTTGTCAGAGAGCATGAATAATAAGTTACTTTTTTATAAAAAAAATTATAACTGATGCCGTTATTCCAAATAACGGCATCAGTATTGAGAATGTCGTTATTTGAAATAACGGCATCTGTTATAAGGTTTTCACACTTGCAATTTTTTCTCTAAGTGAAGATTACGAGCTGTCGAAAAACAAAACAACTTATGTCGTTATTCCAAATAACGGCATGACACTTTTTTTCAAACAGATGCCGTTATTGGGAAGAACGGCATCGAAATAACCTATGTCGTTTTTCCCAATAACGTTTCTTGCTGATGTGTCCTAAACAAGGGCATATCGCCAATTGTTTTCGGAAGTGGGGCAGAGCTCCAAATATTTTCAAAAAGTGGGGTAGTACGGCAAAATTTTCTAGATGACCCTCCCAACTTGTACTATACACCAAAAAATTATCAAAGAAGACTAAGACAAATCTTCTCAAATAGGATTTGAAGATGTCATTCATTGCAGCCTGAAAAGTAGGAGCATTAGTCATGCCAAATGGCATGACTAAAAATTCATAATGGCCTTCATGTGTTCTAAATGCAGTTTTACTTATATATGGCGCATGTACTCTAATTTGATGATATCCAGATCGAAGATCAAGTTATGTACTCTAATTTGATGATATCCAGATCGAAGATCAAGTTTGGAAAAGAACCTCGCTGCATGTACATCAAATAACTCATCTACTGTAGGAATTGGGAATTTGTCTCTGACAGTAATAGCATTAAGTTCATGTACTCTGCACAAACCTCAAAGTACCATCTTTCTTTTCGACTAGTAGCACTAGGGAAGGGAGGGGCTTCTACTGTGCCTGATAATACCATCTTGGAGCATTTTTTGCACTTGTCTCTCTATCTCACCCTTTTGAAAATGAGGGTATTTGTAAGGCCTTACATTTGTTGGCTTGGATGCAAGCACTAGGTGCAGTTGGTGATGTTATGAAAAGTTTGCAATAAAACTAGACTAGATTGAGAAGCAGCTAACAGAGAATAGAGAGAGGAGGCGAAAACCGTACAAAATGTACAAAAAATAAAAGAACAAAAAACCAAACCAAACCGATTTGAGCCGAGGCTTGTGTAACACACAACACCCTCAAAACAGATTCGCCTCATCCAAGTGCTAGAGATTGCGGAGGCGTCCATCTCCCATGTTACAATGACCGAGTGTTGATTGTAGCACCACGTCACAATCCCGAACTGAACAGTGTAGATCTCTATCACTGACTCAATAGAAACACCGGAACAACTGGAATGAGAAGAAAGAATAGAGAGGAATCTTCCGGTGTGAAGAAAGAGAATAGAAGGGTTTCAATTTATAGGGGACAGTGAAAACATGTGAATGAATGAACAGGAATTAACGATATACAAAACCGTTTCTGGGTTTTAAAACGTGCGAATCAATGTAGCAAAAAAAACGTTTCGTCGTTTTTTGCATTGATTCTTTCATTACACAGACAAATCCATTTCTGCATTTATTTCAGTCGATACAGATCGGAAAAATCAAAACTGGTGCAAAAAGATTCCCCACATTTGGAGGGGTTCAAGTTGGTCTGGCATTCGTGTTCGTAGGCCGTGCAGGCGCACACAAGCCGCATTCGGTCCAAGATTTGCACCACCCCCCCCCCCCCCCCCCCCCGCGCGCGCGCGCGCGCGAGAGAGAGAGCCTTGTAGATTGCTTTCTTACAAAGCCAAAAAATGGTTTATTATATATACCCTTTTAATTCTTATTGATTTTTCCGTTTTCCGATATGGGAGTAAAGTTCCTCAACCAATTTTCTACCATCAAGTAGCTCACTTAGGGAGATAATTTCTCATTCACCCCATAACTGTTTTGAGCAAGTAAATATATGATTTTGATATACTCATGAAGAGGAACAATAATATATAAATATCTCTCACTAATATATAGAGGATCTTACTAAAAATTTGCCTCAAAACTGGTTCGTAAAATGGTGTTAAAACACCCATTTTCCAACATTTCTCATATGAATGAAATCGACGACCTCAGACACGATAGACTTAATGATAGAATTCAACGGTTGAAACCTGCACAGAATAGGTAGGTATTCCCCTTTGAACCCCGTATGAAAATATATTTACTTTACTAACTAAACAGCAAACGATGTCCTTAAGCTGTTCTGTCATTTCTGTAAATGATGACATATCTCAAATAGGAAACTTCATAACACATTTCAATTCTCACTGTTATGTTCGTTTTGGCCATGAACATACACCTGGTTCTGCAAGAGTTTAACAGGAATGTTGCCCTACAACATTCCCTTGGAAACAAATCTTCTTCCCGATCACATAAGTGATTTCTTTGTTAAGAGTAACATACATTACTCTGCTTGGATTTTCGATGGATAAGAATTATTAAAAGTCTAGCTTAACCTCTTCCCTTATGAGCATCACTGTTTTATCATAGGAATGGACATGGAAAAATTCCCACAGTGATCCAAAATGGTCTTTACAATTTAGTTGTCACTTTGAACCTGGATTTGGGATCTCCAGTCAGCTGGTTGGGTGTCCATTGTATTGACTTGTTATTTCTTGGTCTTTAGTCACATTCCCCTTGATAACTTTTCAACTAACTCTCTGTTTATCCCTTTGGTTAGAAGATCCGCAATGTTATATTTTGACTTTACATAGTCCACAGAGATATTCCCAATAGAGAGTAGTTATCTAATGGTATTATGTCATCAACGAATATGTCTAGATTTACCATTATACATATTTTCTCTGTGCTCTAAAAATTACAGATTGACTATCTGAATGTATGCAGATTTGAGGCACATGCTTTGTCCACCTTGGAATATCCTCAAGGAAGTGGCATAACCATTCAGCTAAATCCATCAGGTTGTTTCATATAGATTTCTTCATCTAAATCTCCATTAAGAAAAGTTGTTTTCACATCCATTTGATATACTTCAAAATTGCGCAAAGTTGCTATTGCAAGTACCATCCTAATGAAATTTATTCTCGTCACATGAGAATATGTATCAAAGTAATTCATACCTTTTTTTGTCTATAACCTTTGAATACAAGTCTCGCCTTATATTTATCAATTAATCCATCAGCTTTCATTTTTCTCTTGAAAATCCACTTGGAACCTAAAGGTTTACTACCTGGTGGAAGATCCACTAGTTCCCAAGTATGATTTTGCAAGATTGAATCAATTTCACTCTTAATGGCTTCTTTCCACAGAGTACCATCACTAGAGCTCGCCGCTTCTTTTAAAATCTGGGGTTCACCTTCAAGCATAAAAGTTAAGAAATCTGGACCAAAAGATTTTCGTTCCTGTTCGTTTACTACATCTAGGTTCCACCTCAGCTTCTTCATCTTGGCTTTCACTATCTTCACAGATAATCTCATGTGTTTGCTTGGAAGAACTTGATTCTTCCTTAGACTTACATAAAAATACATCTTCAAAGAATGATGCATTTCTTGACTCCATTATCATATTTTTTGGTATATCAGGGATATCAGATTTGTACACCAAAAACCGATAAGCACTACTATTATGTGCATAGCCAATGAAAATTAAATCAAACGTTTTTTGTCTTATTTTCGCTTTCTTAGATGGAGATACTGTCATATTGGCAAGACATCCCCACACTCGTAAGTAATTTTAGGTTGACTTTCTTCCTTTCCATAATTCGTGTAGAGTTTTCTCTTCTTTCTTTTTTGGTATCTTATTCATAAGGTAATTAGATGAAACAATATCTTCTCCCCACAAGTTTGGTGGCAAACCAAAACTTATAAGCATTGCATTCATCATTTCCTTCAAAGTATGATTCTTTCGCTCAGCAACACCATTGGACTGAGGAGAATAAGGTATTGTAGTTTTATGTATGATCTCATTCTTAGCACAAGTGTCAACAAATAGTGATTCATACTCTCCACCTCAGTCATTTCTTAGTGCCTTAATTTTCTTGTTGTACTGATTTTCAACTTCATTTTATGGAGAACAAATTTTTCTATAGCTTCGTCCTTGCTTTTAAGCAAACACACATAAACCAAGGCTGGGAACTGAGACTCGTCAACAAGTTTTCTAAATGGAATTTTCCAGACTCTAGTTCCAATTTTGTGCTATCATCAACAAAGGTAATAAAACACTTATTACCACCTCTTGTTTGTGTCATTTTTAGATCACAAATATTATTGTGAATTAGATCAAGACGTTTAGTATTTCTTTCAACACTTTTAAATAATGATCTTGTTAGTTTTGCCTCAACACAAGTTTCACACTTACATTTATAATCAATTTGAAATATTGGTATATGATTCAAGTTAATTAGCCTACGCAAGGTATCATAATTAACATGACCTAGTCTACCATGCCATAAATTGGAAGACTCAACCATATAAATAGAAGACCTAGCTTTATTGTTATTCTTGACCATGGTCATTATAGAGTTTGAACATTCCACCACTCATGTATCATCTACCAACATACATTCCACTCTTAGACAAAATAATTTGTTTGACTAGAATACTAAGCGAAATCTGTGATTATTAAGCAATGAACTAGATACCAGGTTCTTATGAATTTCAGGAACATACACAACATTGTTTAGAGTCAGTTTCTTCCCATAAGTCATCTTCAAGATCACTTTTACATGGCCCTTGATTTCTGAAGTGGCCGAGTTCTCCATTAACATCTTCTCCTTATTCTCTAATGTTCGAAAGTGGTGAATATTCCTTTGTTAGAGCACACGTAGCGAGTAGCACCAGTGTCAATCCACCACTCTTTAGGGTTTGAACCCATCAAGTTTTCCTCAGAGACTACAGCAGAAAGATTGATTTCATAAACGTCTTAAGCATTGCCTTCAATCACATAGGCTTCTCTGTTCCTGGTCCTTTTAGGCAGTCTGCAATCAGTAGCCTTGTGACATAGCTTGTCACAGTTGAAACACTTGCCTTGAAACTTCAGCTTCTTGGAGATCCCTCCCTTATGCCCCAACTTGGAACACTTTCTTTGTTGTTTTACTTCTCAGGTTTTTCTCCATGGAAGATTGAGACAAGTACAGCAGCAGGCATTGGCACTCGTGCCAAACCAACGATCAGCACTTGGACTGTCTTAACAGCCAGCAATTGGGCCGTTTCAGCTACAACAACATTCTCCGATGCAGTTTTCATTTCGAGTCTGGAAACACACAATAAAGGTGTAAATTTTCAAATTGAAAAAGAAAAGAAAAGTGTAACGCCCCGGATCCCCATTACCAAATATCCGTGACACAACCAGAATCTTTGCCTTCAAATGCATCTCATCACAGTAAATAATACGGAAATTTAAATCCTTTTATTGCCATTAGAATTATTACATCAATAATTACAAATATCAATTTCTCCTTGAACAAGGAATACAAATTACATAACTTATTACAACCGATCACGAAGAATATTCAGGCTCTTCTTGCAAAGCTGTAAGATGTCTTCCAGATCGGCAATCGATTGTTCATTGCTGAGAACTCCGCTGAGTGGTCTACCTGCTTCCCTGGGACTTGCCCCTTGGCTTGAGCCTTCTGCTGCGCGACTCTGATATTTCTGCATCCACTCAAATGGTAGGCATGTATACTGTCATTCCCCTTGGATGCCCTGCTGATCTTGGTCTCTCCTGTACTTGTGACCTGATATTCAAGTACCTAAAAGGTAGGGTAGGTCAGTAATTCTACTGACGCAATGCTGATAAGAAAACAGCGATCTCCAAACTGGCAACCACAAACCATCTTGAATGAAAAGAAAAACGTGCATCCTAATTTTCTGGTGTTCGTGTATGCCATGGTCTAACAACTAATGCACTGATCACCTGCCATATTGTAATACAAGCAACCTTGAAACTCTAGATACGCGTGCATCCCATACACACACGTTCCAAGCCAAAACATGACATGATCTAATCTAATACACGAAACAAGAATGCACGCGATGCACCTACTCTAATGCGATTCGTTTAGGAATGCATGCATCCCATACTGCATACTTTCCCAACATCAACTTCAATGAAAACGTATGCATCCCATACTACATACTTTCCAAAGAGTTCGCTTTCTGAATGTAGGATTCAATCCCTCGCCATGCAATGCGTTCTAATTCGGTCCACATCCTGTTCCTGATAGTATGACATGGTTGAGGAGGTAAAAATAAAAGATATAATTTGGGGCGCTACCCCGTTGTCACCAATAATTGTTGCATCAGACCCTTCTCAAAAGTTGTGACGAATCTATAGATATACACGCAGCACATCCATTGCGCAAAAGATCCACTATGATCTGTTCGTGTCCACCAACATAGAACATGACGACCTCGAAGGTCCAAAACCCCCTATCCGCCAGGAAATCGACATCCCATTCTTACCATGGTACTTCAGGAATCAATAGTACAAGATATGCACGGTAGCACGTATCCCTAATGACGGGAAGGGACAACCCCATAGTATCATCACCTAGTGCTAACTCTTAGAACGAGTTAGATTATAGGGAATCACCCCTAACACCAATTCGGTCTTTGAGCGAAACAATAAAAGAAAACCTAATCAATGCAGTTTACTGAAGACAAGTTGTTACCCAAATCATACTCGGTGTCGATCAACAATATCGAGCCTGTCCGGTCTGTTAAACAACAATCATCGCAGGAATCACATCCACTGATTCCCAATACCTTCACAGGTCAGCGGCCAAATAATCCCGGCCCGTGACCATCCGTGAGTGATCCAATGGCGCCCCAAGGATGTAATATAATTTAAATGAAGGTAAGCTCACACATAACCATCAATTCTTGACCATTGACAGACTCAGGCATCGAGACATCAAACACAAACTGACCAGAGCTATATCTAACTCACTCATATCCACCATGAGTACTAAGCACAGGAACTTGTCTAAGTTACAAATAAAATGCTAAAAACCATCATTAAATCTGATAGCTCATGATCACCACACCGCGGTATGCAGAGGGTTCCTCATCAATTGTCCGATGGAACAGTTCAAGAAATACCAGTAGCTGTGACCCAACCTACGCTCATCGAAATCCAACACACTCAGAATTTCCTAGAAGCGTAGGGAGATCCACTTCCATCCCATAGTCGATGACTCCCTCAATTTCTTTTAAAGAACTCAAGTCTCCGAGTTAACTTAAGCTTGAAGTCAATCTAGACAACAGGTTGCTAAACTCGCAATGTCCATAACTTCCAGCACACAAGTCAGAATTGCTTGATATCTTCCATTCAGGAAAGGTAAGACCCTAGTCTACAACTCTTCAGCTAACCATTTCCTCAAATTCAATCATCTTGACACCCAACAACCCTCATATACTCTTAATAGTATGTTCCTTCTCGCACTCGCTACACCTGCCCAATATCATAAAAGTTTACTCATTTCGGAATTACTCGATTTTGGGTTCTATGGAAAGGTGGGAGTTTCTACTACAAATTCCTAGTTGGACACGTCCTCAGATTCAATCCTTAAGGTCCACAAAGATACCAATTTCCATTGGGTGCACAACAAGGGAAAAGTTGATTTCTCTAGCAACCATTGCCTTGACAAGGCCGAATCTATCCCAACTTTGGAAATCATAACTTCCAACCTACAAACTGGAATTATAAAATTCCAGCTGTGTTAGAAAGCTATGATTCCGTACTGAAAATCTCTAGTTGGCTAGTCGTCCAAGTTCTTAACAGATAAGTCCAGGAATATCCATCTCCACGGACTAGACAACTTGTACTAGGCTGAACATAGCCTACTTCGAAATTCGATAATAAATCAACCTTAAGTCCAATGCTCATGAAATTTGAGATTATTTATCTACACATATACCATTTTATTGTGTCAAAAAATTCGTATTCAGATTCATCTCACACAATGAGTTATGACTCCTCAAACATTGCATAATTTTCAGCTGCTCTTTCAGTAGGGGCCACTGTGTATGGTTTATTCTTGAAACCTTATCAAACGACCTCTAAAAATTCTAAAATTTGAGATTCATCAAGTAGACTCATACCAAAGCTTCTCCCAAAATTTCATAGCAACATAATAAACATACAAGGAGTTATGGCTTTTTGAACTTCAGCCCAAAACACAGTCAGCTTCAGCCGACACCTTCAGACCAGTCGCATTCTACAAATTTTACGAGGCATCAAACGACCTCGGAAAATTACGAAATTTTAGAATATAGTTGTGGACACATATAAGAGTGTCCACAAAAATTTTTAGCTCAAAATTACCAACCTACACTAAGTTATAAGGTCGGAATACACAGTCAAAATCTACACAGCAGTAGTAATTTCGGCTGCTCTCTGTCCAGATTTGGACCAATTGTTTGGGCTACTAAAATGCTTCCAAATATTATGAAAAAAATCATGGATACTCTACATACATAGAAAAACAATCCCCCAAAGTTTGAACAGATAATTCCGATCCATTCGGGAGCAAGAAATTCTTAAATATACCCTCACAATCATGCTACTTAACAGAACTCCTAAAAGAGTTATTTTTACCATACAACTTATCTTTTCCTAGTACTTCATATACTCAAACATGGTAATAAATATTCATAGCTAATGCTATTTATCCATTTTATACCAAAAATAAATACTAAGTCATAGCCACACCTTCAGACCAGTCGCATTCTACAAATTTTACGAGGCATCAAACGACCTCGGAAAATTACGAAATTTTAGAATATAGTTGTGGACACATACAAGAGTGTCCACAAAAGTTTTTAGCTCAAAATTACCAACCTACACTGAGTTATAAGGTCGGAATACACAGTCAAAATCTACACAGCAGCAGTAATTTCGGTTGCTCTCTGTCCAGATTTGGACCAATTGTTTGGGCTACTAAAATGCTTCCAAATATTATGAAAAAAATCATGGATACTCTACATACATAGAAAAACAATCCCCCAAAGTTTGAACAAATAATTCCGATCCATTTGGGAGCAAGAAATTCTTAAACATACCCTCACAATCATGCTACTTAACAAAACTCCTAAAAGAGTTATTTTTACCATACATATCTTTTCCTAACACTTCATATACTCAAACATGGTAACAAATATTCATAGCTACTACTACTTATTCATTTTATACCAAAAATAAATACTAAGTTGTAGAGTTAAGAGATCACCCACATATTGTAGTTGCAAGAGAAACTCCTAAGCTTGCTTGCCTCCTCCTTTTCTCACTAGCTCCTCTTCACTTCAAGATGTAGTTGTTATTGCTAGCTTCCCTTCTCCTCCTCTACTTCAAGACTCCACCTTTCTCTCCTTCTCCTTCTCCTCTTTTTCTCTTTTTTTTTTTTGAAGCAACCAAGACAAGAAGAAAGTGAATGAGAAGAGATGGAGTGGAATACTTATAGGAAATGGGGAGTTAGGGTTTTGGGGGAAAATGGGCCGGAAATCCATGGTGGGGATGGAGGGTGAAGATGGAATGGAAGGTGATGTAGGGTGAGATGAAGTGCCAACCAATCTTCTAGAAACTCTTGGGGAGTTTCTTAGAAACTTCCTTGGAAAGCTCTAGGAAACTTCCCATCTTCATGAGTAGGGATGGCAACTGGGCCGGGTCAACCGGCGACCCACCCGCGACCCGCCCGTTGAACCCGGCCCGGTTAAGAGGTTGGCGGGTTCGGGTCGAACCCGTGTACAGTAACGGGTCAACCCGGGTCGAAGAAAACGCGAATCTAACCCGCCAAACCCGGCCCGCGAACCCGTTAAGAACAGCCCAACCCGCCGCCAACCTGCGGGTCGACCGCGGGTTACGACCCGTTGGACCCGTACGGGTCGAACGTTCGACCCGTTACGGGTCGACTGTTGACCCGCGGGTCGAACGGCCCGTTGGCACTGTTCAACAGAGCCGTTGTTAACAGCTCTTTTAGCCGATTTTTAGTTTTTTTTTTTTGTTTTTTTTTTGGTTTTTTTTTCTTCATATTTTTAGCCTATAAATATCCCCAAAAATCTCCTAAAAAAGTCACACCTTACTCTCTTACTCTCTCTACTATTATACATAATTTCTAAAGAATTTTTCAACAATTGTAGTATTCAACAAGCAAGTCTACAACGAGGCATATACACGATCAATATTCGATCGTATTGAAATCAAAATTCAACGTCTTCAACGTTTTCAACTCTCTTCAACCCTCGTCAAATCTCCTTCAAGCTCTCCTCAACTCTTCAATTGCGGAATCGGCAAAGCTCTTCTTTCTAGTTCTATTCTATTCTTATTTTCACGGTTTTTTTTATATACGCGTATTCCACGGTGAACGGTATCAAAATTTCATACCTATCTCGTTATATTTTTTTTTGCGTTGTAGTTAAAATTATTGTTGGTTTTTTGATCTTCTCTATCTCAACCCTCTTGTTTTTTAGATTTTTTTTTATAATTCACCGTTCCTACATTGTGTATTTTTTTTTACATACATTAGTACATTACTACATTATGTCTAGATCACGCTGTAGCGGTCGTAGCGGACAAGATTCCTCCTCCTCTTTCCGTAGGCCACCAATTGTCCCAACTAGTGAGCCCGCCCAAGAATATCATGATCCTCCTACCCAACAATGGGGTACACACGACAAAGTTGTAGGTGACATACAATTGGAAGAAGAAGAACAACAACAACAACCAACCGAACACAACCCCGTAGTAGTAGGAAAAGTAGAGGTGAAATTAGTGATTGGCATAAGTTTTACGATTATATCCCGGATGAACATACTCCGGGTATAGGTTTGAAAGTTTGTAAAACATGTGGTAAAATATACAAATTCAAGAGGGGTGACGGCAACGGCACAATTAGTAGGCACATCTAACATAACCATAAAGACCTTATTGCTGAACTACAAGGCCAACAAAAAATCAACCCTAGGACCGGTCTAGTTGATAGCCACCCTTATGATCCCGATCTTGTTCGTCGGGAAATGGCCCGATTAGTCATTAAGGAAGAGTTACCATTTTCCTATCCCGAGAGTAGGGACTTGGAAAATTTTAATCAAACGGCCTTAAACCCTCATTTTAAAAGAATTCCGAGAAATACTTGCAAATCGGATTGTTTTGAAATGTACATCGAAATGAAGGACGCTTTGATTGCAATTTTATAGAGTTTAACTTGTAGGGTTAGTTTAACTTCGGATTGTTGGACGGGTGTCAACAATATTCCAATGATGGGAATAACCTGTCATTGGATCGACAATGATTGGATTCTTCAAAAAAGAATCATATCACTTGCGGCGTTGCCGTATCCCTATAGTGGCGCTGAAATAGCAAATCGTATTATAGAAATTTGTGATGTTTTTCATATTTGCGATAAAATTATGTGTATTAGTTTTGATAATGCATCTAACAACAACGTAGCAATTACTACTTTAAAATCCGTATTAAATCCTCCATCTGACAATATTTTTCATGTTAGATGTGCATGTCATATTATAAATTTATATGTTCAAGATGCATTAAAAATAGCCGATCCATATAGAGTTAAAATTAGAAATTGTGTACATTTCATTGCATTAAGTCCAAGCATATTACAATACTGGAAAGCTTGGTGTAGGGTTAGAAATGTACCTTTTAGAAAATTTCCAAAGGATGTTAGACACCGATGGAATTCTACTTTTGATTTACTAAATGTTGTTACCGAATATAAAGCAGTTGTAAATGATTTTTGTATCGCAAAAAATATGCACAATTTTGAAATGACTCCCCCTGATTGGTTTTTTGCCGAATCTTTGTTGAAATTTTTAGAACCTTTTAAAACCGCAACTTTAAAATTTTCAAAAACATATGAATCTACTTCTAGTTTTTTAGTTCAGTTTGAATCTACATTAAATAACTTGCATGATTATTATGATAAACGTTTTGCTTCTAGTAGTACAACTTCTGTAGTTAATTCTTCGTCTGGTACTTCTAAAGGTAAGGGTAAAAGTAGAATTGGTGATAGAATATTTAATTTACTTGAACAAATTCAATCAAAAAAACCTAGGACTAATCAACCAAATGAATTAAATTGATATAACCAACAAGATTCTGAGCCTTCTACTTCTCCACTAGATATTTTACAATGGTGGAAAGACCATGAATACACTTTTAGTATTCTTTCAATTATGGCTAAAGATTTACTAACTCCTCCTGTCTCCACAGTTGCTTCTAAGAGTGCATTTTCTTCAAGTGGCAGGGTTCTAACTGATTACAGGAATCGCTTGAAGCCCGACTCGTTAGAGATGCTCGTTTGTACAGAAGACTGGCTGAAGGCTGAAGATAGGACACAGGGGAAAGCACTATCAACGTCCACAAGTGGGAGCAACTCACCGGAAGAACAACAACAATAACAACAACAATAGCTGCTTTACATCAACAATAGCAACTCGACCGACACGTTAGGAATTGTATTACATCTTTGCTTGTTATGTTAAATTAAAAAAATTGGAGTCAATTAAAATTGTATATAAGAAATATGTTATTGTATAAAACTTATTTGTGAATTGAATTCTTCATTTCATTAGAAATTGTGAAAATTGTATAACTTAAATTCATATGAATAATATTTCAAATTTTTTTGCCAATTTCACTCTCACTCTTATTATTATTATTACGATTTTTAATGTTTATTAGTATTATTACTTAGTATTATTATTATTATTTTAAGCTACAAAAAAAAAATCTACCTATATAAACGGGCCAACCCGCGGGTCGACCCGACCCGACCCGGGTTGAACCCTAAAGGGTTCACGGGTTGGGCGGGCCACCCAAATCAAGTTTGGGCCCGGCCCGGACCGGCCCGGCTAAGTGGCCAAACCGGCCCGAGCCCGCCTAAGATACGTGCCAACCCGTACGGGTTAGGCCCAGCCCAGCCCGTTCGACCCGTTCGCCATCCTTATTCATGAGTCAATCTTCTCATGGTGAAATACCTCCACCCTTGGATTTCATCAAGATCAATCTATGATCATATGATGCTAGGGTTCCTAACCCTAGGTTAGGTCAAGGAACCCTAGGTCACCATACCCCGATCTAACCCTTATGCACAATTCCAATCCACATTCAATTCAAGCACTAGCTTAATTGAAAAATAACCAATATATATAAATTTAAAATCCATAAAAAATACATGTTTTATAGAAATTATAATTTTCTCCTGAGAATTGTCTGGTCGAAACAATTGGGACAGAACCATAGTTTAATTGAGAAGATATTCCGAGTTTACCTCATTGGGTTCAGAACAGCTTGTATGTCTGAATCTCTCAATTTAACTGATAATTACTAGGAAAAATATGTAATCGTGTCCAATATCTTAACTGTGCATGGATTACTATGCAAAAATAGCTATATGCTAATTTGCAGGGTATTACAAAAAGAGTGCCTCAAAATCAATAAAGAAGAAAATCAAAATTTGTTTTAAGTTTGTTATGAAAAGTTTGCAATACAACAAGTCTAGATTGGGAGGCAAATAACAGAGAATTGAGAGAGGAGGCAAAAACCGTACAAAATGTAAAGAAAAAAAAGAACAAAAAATGAAAGCAAACCGATTTGAGCCGAGGCTTGTGTAACACACAACACCCTTAAAATAGATTCGCCTCGTCCTGGTGTTGGAGATTGCAGAGGCGTCCGTCTCCCAGAATACAATGGCAGAGGAGTGTTGATTGTAGCACTAGGTCACACTACTGAACTAAAACAGTGTAGAACTCTATCACTGACTCAACAGAAACACCGGAATAACTGGAATGAAAAGAATGAACAGACAGAAATTTTTCTGGTGTGAAGAAAGAGAATAGATGGGTCTCAATTTATAGGGGACGGGGAAGACGGGTGAATAAATGCACAGGAAGTAATGGCAGACAAAACCGTTTTTCAGTTTTAAAACGTGTGAATCAATGCAGCAGACAAAAATGTTTTGTCAATTTTTGCCTTGATTCGTCCGTTACATAAACAAAATTGTTTCTGCATGTATTTAGGTCGTTACGGATCGGAAAAATCATAACTGGTGCAAAAAAATTCCCTACGTGGTGTGGGGCTGGAGATTGCAGAGACGTCCGTCTCCCAAGATACAACGGCTGAGGAGTTTGATTGTAGCACCACGTCACACTCCCGAACTGAAGCAGTGTAGAACTCTATCACCAACTTAACAGAAACATCGGAACAACTGGAATGAGAAGAAAGAACTGAGAGAAACTTTTCTGGTGTGAAGAATGAGAAGAGAGGGGGTCTCAATTTATAGGGGACAGGAAAACAAGTGAATGAATGCACAGGAAGTAACGGCAGACAAACCATTTCTCAATTTTAAAACATGTGAATCAATGCAGCTGACAAAAATGTTTCATCGATTTTTGCCTTGATTCGTCCGTTACAGAGATGAAATTGTTTATGCATCTATTTCGGCCGTTACAGATCAGAAAAATCAGAACTGGTGCAAAAAGATTCCCCACACGGGGTGGGTGTCACACCCTGCTTCTCAAGATACGGAAACACGAGCACGTAACAAAGGCTCACCGAATGATGTGTACATTATCCATAAGCTGTAACAGATTAACTCAACAATATACAAGAGATCATAACCACATAAACAATGAATAAACTCCAAAATAATCATGAAATAAGTTCACAAAGCAATATCCAACATCTGGGAGATAAGTAAACTTTGGGACAAAAACGCCCGGAACACAAAATATAAAAACAGTAGTAGCAACTAAAAAAAACATGAAGACAAGAAACTAATGTAGGCTAACTAAAAGAATCGACTTCGTCATCTAGAATATCTGTTCACCAAGTCCTTCAGTCAATTCATCTCCTGTACCTGTGATTTCAACATCTAGAGTGGAGAAAAAATGTCCGTTAGAGCAAGCATCAGACAGCAAGTAGCAACAAGCAATGAACAAGAAAACATGCATGACAAGGATCAAGCAACGTGAGGAAGAAAAAAGGCATGGCAAGGAACAAGCAACGTAGACAAGAGATCGTGTAATCAAGCATGGAACAAGTAACAAGTGTAGCATGTAAACGAGTAACAGGAAGCATGTAAACGAGTAACAGAGAGCATGTAAACACGTAAACATGTAAACATGGAACATGTAACTTGTAATCAAGAATCATGCAAGTGCTCAGTGTAAATTGTATGTCTAGCATTCTTTTATAAATCCTAACTAATGCATGCACTCCTGCATCCCATACCACAGGTCGGGTGCATACAAACAAGTTAACATTTAGACTCTAATGGTGAATTATATAGGGCCATGTACTCGGATCTTCCAGTGACACTAACAAGAATCATAACGTATAACCAAGCACAATGTCAAGTAACCAAGAATAATGTCAAGTAACCAAGAATGATGTCATGTAACCAAAAATAATTTCATGTAAACATGGGTCACTATTACAAGAAACACGGGCCTCCTTCCGAGTACGCTCTCCTATATTGTCCACTACTAGATTCTTTCCCTTATTACCCCAGCTTGTCGTTCTTTTTACAATGATTATACATGGACATGCAAGAATGGCAGCGGGGCTTCGGTGTCGACGGTGTGCTGGCGATGGCGGAGGTGGTGCACAGGGCGACTGCGGTGGTGAGAGACGACAGGTCTTCGGGACTGCGACAGGGAGGACAACGGTGAGGAGAACAGGGGAAGACGAGGTCGATGGGTTTAGGGGCACGGGCATCGAGGTCAGGGCGAGGGAGATGAGGAGCTTGACGAGGAAGACGAGGTGATGGGTGGTGGCTGGATGGAGGAGAGGCGTTTCGGTGGTGGACGCGTCAGGAAGGTGACGAAGGGAAGCAGCAATGGTGAACGACGATGGGGTGAGAAGGCAAGGCGTTGACGGGCTCGCGAGGTGGGTGTGCTCGGGATGGTGAAGGCGGGGATCGACAAGGGCGATGGAGGTGGTCGATGGGTGCAGGCGACAGAATGGTAGAGGACAAAAGGATGACGATGAGGGATGAGGTGGCAAGGCGGGGTGAGGTCGAACGGGGTGCTCGGGGTTGCGGTGGCGGCATTGCTGGCTCAGCTGTGGAATAGCAGACGACAGGGATGGACGAACGGGGGGTTGGGTTTCGAAAAGAAACAGAGGAGGAAGAGAGAGCGGCAAGAGAGAGAGAGAGAGAGAGAGAGAGAGAGATTAGATTAATTAGGGTTAATTAATAGGATGTGGATTAGGGTAGCAAGTTAATGGATTAGGATCCAATAAGATGGGTTTGGGTTTAAATTTAAATAGTTAAATAGAAATGAAATATTGGGTTAACGGAGTTGTGTTTAGGATTATAGGGTTTATAATATATATATATATATATATATATATATATATATATATATATATATATATATATATATATATATATTAAACCAAATAATGAAATACATATAGAATGGAGTATGTTTGGGCTTCACTCAATAATAAAATAATCTAATAAGACAACAAATAAAATCATAGAATTGAATAGGATTTTTATGCATTAAATCAAAATACCAATTAGTAATTAGATAAAATGAAGTATAATTTGGGTTTGCATTTAAAAAATAACAAATCCAAAATCATCTGTAAAGTAGGTTAAAATTAAACTTTGGGTTAAATTAATGGGCTTCATATCAATAAATAAAAGATGGATTAAAATTTATGGACTTTAACAAATTAATAAACAATCAAAGAAAATAATAATAATAATAATAATAATAATAATAATAATAATAATAATAATAATATTATTATTATTATTATTATTATTATTATTATTATTATTATATAACAAAAATATGATTTGTATCACAATATAGAAATTATTTGAAAATATCTACAAATACAATGAATGAATAGAAATGGATTTTAATAGGAGATTTAAAATAAATTTAAGACAAAATGAATTCAAGATAACAGAAAATTTATAAAGAATCCAAACACAGAAAATTCACAGAAAAGTATGTATAGATGGAAACGGGGGTTATAGTGGGGTTCAAGTTGGCATTTGTGTCACGATGGCATCTGGGCCGGGTTGACCCACGACCTGCCCGCAACCCGCCTACAAAGACCCAACCCGCGTTGACCCAGTCCAGGTTCAGGTGAAACCCGATACCCTTACTGGGTTGAACCGGGTCAGCAAAAACTCAAACCAAACCCGCTCAACCCGGCCCACACAACCCGAAACCCGATGTAACCTGACTCGAACCCGACCCGTGACCCACCGGGTTTGTGGATCTGACCCGTTTCGTTTTTTTAAATATCTTTTTTGCTATTTGTTTTTTTAATCTTTTTTTCTGCAAAATATATGTATATATATATATATATATACTGCAAAATATATGTATATATATGTGCATATGCATATAGATATACTCTAAAATATTTCAAAATTTTATAAAAATGAGTGTGGACATTAAAATTAGTTGATTACTAACTACTACTCAATTAGACAACCCCCACCCTAGCTATTCTGACCAACTTCACCTCCTCACTTCTCTCATCTCGTGAGACTAAAAGTTTTCAAATTTTAAAATCCAAATAGATTTAGTCTCACATTGGTGAGTTGCTAGAAGTGATGAGATGGAGTTTGCTATAAATAGCTAGGGTGGGCTAATTAAGTAAGGGTAGTGAGCAATTAATTTTGTTGTTCACTCATTTGATATAAAATTTAAAATATTAACCAACATATATATATATATATATATATATATATATATATATATATATATATATATATATATATATATATATATAGTTAACCCAACCCGGTCCAACCCGCGACCCGCAACCCGGCCCGGTCCGAAACGGGGTCAACCCGAAAGGGTTCACGGGTCGAGATTTTGGTTTTTCAACCCGGCCCGGCCTAGCCGGATTATTGAGCCAACCCGACCCGAGCCCGCTCGCACTAGCGAACCCAGCGGGTTTGGGCCCGGCCCGGCCCGGTGAGCCCGACTGCCAACCCTATGGTGTGCACACAAGCCGTATGTATGGGCCCGGCCCGGCATGGTGAGCCCGACTGCCAACCCTATGTCGCAAACACAAGCCGCATGTAATCCGGTCCAAGATTTGCACCCTCCCTCCCCTGCGCTTGCGAGAGAGAGCCTTCTAACTTGCTTTCTTACAAAGCCAAGAAAGGGTCATCTTTCCAAGTTTTTTCACAAAATCTCACTCATCTAATCAGGTTGTTTAAAAAAACCTCATCGAACTAATGCTTTTATTCAGATTTCTCAGGGCTTCCGTTGAATTCCTATTACACTCAACAGCAAACAATCGATTCCCCATTTCCCTTTCATCTTCATCTCCTTCTCCTTCTCCTTCTCCTTCTCTTAGGCAAGTAGGACCCACCAGTTTTCCCACTTCATGCAGAAAAACCCAGCTCAAGATACCCACTTTCTGTGTTTCATATTCAACTCATGTTTCAATTTGGAATTTGGTAAAAGAGGTATTATCTTTTATGGGCTCATTTTCGATTGTAGGGAGTGACTGCTGATTGTGGTTATCCTAGATGGGTTGTTTAGATTCTACTGGCATGTTAGATTGTAGACTATATTAGGAATTTAATGATAATGGCTTGGGTTTGGTGATTATGAAAGAATTTAGTTAATTTAATTTAAAAAGATAAAATCTTGTATATGTTTAGATGATATTATTGATTAATTCTGTTTACTGGGTTTGGAGATTCATCATCATCATCATTACAATCATCATCATTTTTAAAGAAGGACCAGGTATTGAGTACAAGGTTGTATAGTAGGGACTAGGGATGACAACATTGGAAGGATTTTAAAATTCTAGAAGGTGAAAGATGATAGGTTTGATATAGGGATTACATGATTCGACACTAGGTTATACATGAAGCCACGAGTTACTTGTAGCAAATTCTTGATGTTGTGGGTAACTAGTTGCAGTTGTATTAGATGTCATATTTTGGGTAGAACCCGTGCTTATATCTCTTGTATTTACACTAGATATTATATCCAGTCAAGTGAATCAATGAGAACTAACATACAATTTTCATGGTATAGAGCTAAGTTTCTATTTTAGTATTATGTTTTTTTTCTATGAAATATATGATAATCAACGACATTTACTTATTCATCTAACTTTTTAGGTTATAGTGGTATGTGTTATTTTAGTACTATTGAAGCTGTTATAGTGGTTTGTATATAGGGGATTTTTTTTTGGTCACTAAGGTGCACTGGTTTTGTATATGTGATGTTTTAGTACTTTTGAAGCTCATCATAACACTAGTGTGTGTTACTAATATAGGGGAGTTCTGATTTTGAAACTGATATAGACGGAGTTGTATATTTGTGATATATTTTTGTATCAGGAACTGGTTTGGCACATGATGTTTTTCCTGTTTGTGACATTTCTGATGTTAATTGTGGTGTGAATGTGTTGAATTTGTTGGACGTTGTATTTGTTGATGAAATGATTAAGGATGTGAGAATGTTATATATTGTGCATTTATCTTGATAATTTTGATGAGAATGTGTTTAATGTGGTGGATGTTAGATTTGTTGATTTGTTGTTGGATTTTGATAGCAGGTCAAACTATATATGATGAGTGTGAGATTAAGCATAACCTAATTGGATGAGGTTTCTGAATAAAAGCTTTAATTCTATGAGGTTTTTTAAAACAACTTGAGTAGATGAACGGGCTTTGGTGAAAAAACTTAGAAAGATGAATAAAGTTTTTTAGTACCATCAGAGTAGATGAATAAGATTTTGATAATGTTCAGACAATGACAATTCTGCCTGAAAATATGTCACGTGCAGTGCACGTGACAAAAAAACCAACAAAAGCTGAAGTCGTCGCCTTGGGTTTTTTGAATAGAAACAGTCGGGTAAAGCTGTAGTTTTGTTAGCCAATGCTTCAAACCCAAATTGATACACCTCCAGAGTTGAAGTCTGAGACAATTTACACAGAGAATGCCATGATGATCCACATTTAGAGATGGACCAAATCTCACGGACAGTTCATGCACCAAATCTTCCCAACAAGTGAATGCAACATTACTATGCTTGTGTTGAAACCAGGCTAATGCCTTGCCATCCATACGAAAGGAGGCAATGGATATGCGATCCTCATTAGGAGTTTTGTGAAAATCAAAGAATTGGTTAGCTTTAAACACCCACCCAGTTGGATATGTGCCGACAAATTTAAGGAAAATCAAGCCTAGGGTTTTTCACATGATGACTAGGCTGTTATGAACAAACCCATATGCAGAACTAGCAGTATTAGGAGCTCAAATTTTTGCTTCATTAAGTTGCTGATCTAGCTTACCACTGAGAGTGCCAAAACGCTAGATCAAATCGGAGAGCATTGAGTTCTGTTCATGTACTGATCTTGCCAGTTTGGAGAGTTCCTCCCCTTGCTTGGTTGTGGTTTCTTGCAGAGCTTGCACAGAGGTGGTCACCATCCCCAACTAAGCGGCTTGAGCATTAGAAGCATCCTTAAGGCCTGTGACGACCTCATCAAGTGATTTCAAACTCAGACGCCCATCAGCCATGGAGAGAGTAGAAGATGAAAGCACCAATGAAATCAATAAATATTCACAACTATTTAAGTTCTCAAATGCAACACACAATAACAACTATGTTCCAAGCAAAATATACGGGGAAAGGGAAGTTGGAATTAGACTGAGGAAGAACAAGAAAGATTAGAGAGAGATGAGGGAGGATAAGACGAGAATTGGGGAAGAAGAAAGTTGTACTTCCTGGAATATAATGCAAATGCAGGCTAAATATACTCCAGGCGCTGCAGAGGTTCAGAACCTCCAATACACGTGCAAAGCGTGTTATCTTCTATAACAGAAATGATTACTTTCCACACGCGCATCCTCGGTCACGTGCGTTGCAACTGCCGCATAGTAGTCGGTAAAGTAACCGGATCGGGTCTTCTTGCGCATGGGTCTTTGCTTCGTTGGGCCTCCTATGTCAGTAGTGGGTTGTTCTTCATTTGAATTTCCAATTAAATTTGCATGAATGTTTTGATTCACTCTCCTCTTCGGCTCTTCCTCGACCAAATGAATTAGCATCACAAGCATCAAAAAAAATCTTCAATTAGGAGACATCACCAGGTTTCCTTAATTTGTTTATAATATGTTAGATCTTAGGTTTTCCTCAGGTTCATCGACTCCTAAAAACTCAACAAAGTGCGTCCTCAATGAAGTTCTCTTCATCTCAGAAAACTGACTCTAAATCTCTAGCCTCATTGTCTCAAGTTGCTGGTATCAATGATTGACTTGTTGCTCTCATTGATGTGCTTCAACTAGCTGGGATCAATGATACATTCACATCAAATTTGATAATTAGCTCCTAATTATAATTCACAAACACCAATCATTAGGAACACTGTAGGCAAGCTTATTACTTCTCATATCGCTGATCATAAATAAAATAACACAAATCAGATTCTAAATGGTTACTAGAGAGTAGCAATTTTCAACCGAATCAACTAATACCCGAAGAATATGAAGTCAAATGTTTCTTTTGTTCTATTAAATGCTCCAATTCACAATTTCATCATGGGAAAAGAACTTAGAAATTGGGCGAAATTCTACACACCTTAAAGTTTGCTTCCATATCAGAAAGAACCAACTCCAATAAATGCAATTTGTCAAATCAATTTTACCCCCTTTGTATCTAATAATAAGGGCATACATCTAATAATAAGGGCATATGTTCTGGGTGTACGTTCTCCCATGAATCTATGAACAAAAAAATCCTAAATTTCTAACGAGAAGCTAAACCAACTTGACCCACCCCTTTCATTACAAAAGCACCTACATCCTTACACAAACCATCAGTTAATACTTTCACCAAACAATCCAAAAGTATTATTTAATATCGTTTTTACTTATGCTACCAAGAAAAACTTGCAATATCAATATTTTTTTTTTCAATAATCATATGATCAAGAAAGATAGCATGTATATCTCAAATCAACTCTGCTTGGACTTTAAAAGGGGAATATATACTGTAATATGAATATATATTTAAATTGTTATAGTTTCATTGTGAACATTATTCATCCAATGAGGGGGAGTACACGGAAGGCTCATTTGTACTCGCAAAGGCAGGTAAATCACTAGAGGAACAATAGTTCTCCGCTCACAAAATCAAAAAATGAAATGTGAGCAAGAAGAATACCTAACTCAAGAATTAACTTTTGAAAATACAGAAGGCCACGGTCATCATAACTCTCCAGTTGTGGAAACCAAGGATTGTAAACCAAACACTAAGAAAAGTATTCCACCAGAGAAAGCAACCTGCATTTAGCCAATAACTTGAATAATTAGCATCCAGGAATAAAATTTAAGATTTATTTTCAGCACAAGGGAGACAGAACGTTTACCATTTTTTCAGATATTTGAGACGCCAGGCTCTTACCACCAAAAACAGCTGCTGTGGTGCACAATGCTTGTCCTCTATATCCAGAATTAAACAAATAAAAATAATACAATCATAAGACGGGAAATCAAGAAAGAAAGAAAGAAAAAATTCAAAATCAAAAAAGGAATATTCGCAACAGAAACAAGACGAAAGCAGGATATATACATACAAAATTCCTCCAAGGACAACCCCCAAAGGATTTAGGTCTGCAGCCAGTCCTATTGTAGCTATCTGAAAAATAAGATAACAGTAGCTATAAAATAGTGGCAAACAAAACATAGTTATAGAATTTACATTATACATTAATGCCTACCTGACTCTTGTCGCCCCATTCACCAAAGAAATTGATAGAAAAAGCCTGTAGAGGTGAGGAAAAAAAAAGATTGGAAGAGGTATTAGATAGGGTCCTACTTATGCTTCTGCATTTTGTGGATGTTGTATGATATATATTCATCACATAATTGCCACATTTGTTGACCAATACCGTGAGAAAAATGGGTGAGAAGAACTGTGTGAGAAATCTCCTCTGCTGTTTCTTTAAGTCGTCTTTACCCTGCAATTGATAATAACACGGACTTACTATCAGACCTTATGTGCAAATTGAAGGCGGAGATAAAAAGGTTTTTGTCGTTGCTGGTGTAGTTGTATGTTCAAATAAAGTGAACAAGAATATACTGAAATGTTTAATGAGAAATTTACTCATAAGAATGCCTGATACAACTGCTGTGGGTTCTCATATGCTTTTTTACTTTTGAGGCATTATCTTGAAGCTTCATATATGAAAAGAACAAAGATGCATGATTTTCTATATTTATATTAACTTAGGGCTTTT